>SNQJ01S0143184.1:0-19250 GCA_010110895.2 Picea sitchensis
AGGTTTTGAAACAAGTTCAACCTCCTCAAGGTTGTATGAATGCTCAGATTCAAAGGGAATCTGAATGCAGATCTCGTCTTTAGGAATAGGCTGAGGTAAATATATAGAATCTATCTCTACAATGCAGGGTTGTTGGGTTTCCTCTTCTAAAGACAAATATATACAAGAAGGATGATGATTTTCTGAATATACAAAGCAGAAAATAATCCTCCTTACACGCAAAGGGAACAGCACGAAAGAGTTGATAAATAAATACAACAGTTCACGAAGAAGACTAATGAACTGGTACCTGGATTTGAAATTTAACTCCTTCATCTTTTTTCAACCAGATCCTCCCAGTGGAGTCTTTAATCGTGGAGTCGCCAGATAGAGGATTACAACCAAGTAAATGTCCAAGCTTTGTCTATCATCAAAGTTGGATCTGTGTCGTGTCCCAAGGAAGCTGAGCTTCAATCTCCTCTCCCCGGCAATGGCGCCAATCTGTTATCACTCCAGGAAACTCTTTTAGGCTGTAAGTCAGAGATGCCTGGTAACTCAATCTTTTCAGGAACTATTTTCTCAATAATGTGTTGGGGTTTTGGATCAAGATGAATATCTAAAACTCTTATTTATATTCTCAATACAGTCTTAACTATAATCATGCTACACAAGGCCTTCAAGAGCTATTGTCATATAGGTTTGAATAACAGGTGGATGAGAAAACTAATCAATCAACCAGAACATATATAAAACCATATATATATGGTGGGTCAACAAACTAGCCAAGGATGCTTGTGATTCTTTCTTAATAACCAAAAGTAAGATGACAATTACCAGGGTCATTAAACAGAGACAAAAGAATTAATTCCACTCATAAGCATAGATATAGATAAAAGAAGGTCTGACAGTAACAAAAAAAGAAGCTTGTTGGCTGCTATATTAAAGAAAGTGTCTTGTTACAAAACAGTAGCATCTAGAACTCAAAATCGAACCCTTGGTTCCTATTCTATCCTAAGATTTATAGCTTTACAAAGTACTTTTGAGATCCTGAAAACATAGATCAAATAAGCTAAAAATAGTAAGTCAAAATTTAGTTGCAAAAGATGTGGGATGATCCCCAAAAATGAGGTCAATCCCAGATTTCATGGTTTTTCTCTCTTGTTGATTTTCGGTGAAGTGCAGGATAGCCTCCCAAGGCTAAATGATGACTCTCCAAGAAATACAATTCGAATTTGTTGAGATAGGCAGAAAATCCAATCTGTTTCCACCTAAATAGGTGCCAAAATCAACTTGGCTACCCTTTCTAATCCTTATGTATCCAAAATGGATCTTTAAACTGAATATATAATTCATCATCTATCCATCATGAGTGTTTTCAAATGATTCAGATCAGAAAAACCTCGATCTGTGCAAAAACATTAGCTTGTTGCCCTGTAACAGTTTTGAAAAGCATTTTCTGACATCTGATCTTGCGGGGTGATTTCGACTATCTTCCCGAGCTTCAAATCCAAATCTGATTTCATCACTAGAAATCTTAGGATGTGTAGTCATCAATCGACTATTTGAACGTGTGAAACGGACATTCCAAGGCTGAGAAAAACGATTTTTCCCAAAGGCAGTTTTTTAGGAAATTCTACAGGTTTCGGTGGTAACGACTTCAAGGATTCTTTGATGAAGATCCTCTCTTTCTAATTGGTATCTTTACTTCCTCCTGCTGAGTCTTAGCTTGTGTTTCTCCTTCAATGACTTCTTAGATTTATATCCATTGCTTTAAGCAAAACCTTTGCAACATCTTGCCGATGAGCAACTGTTGCTGCCATTAGTGGTGTCCAACCATCACCATAAGCTTTTGAACTTTGCCAGTTGATATTATTTTTAAAGAAGTGTCTCACCAACACTTCTACAACTGCACAATGACCTCTTAAATCTGCAATATATATAAAGGATTCTCCCTAGACCTATTACCGGCCAGGACATCCGCTCCAGCTTGTAATAGCAATTCGCATATATTCGCATAACCACATTCAGCGGCTACAAATAAAGAAATAGCTCGTCTTGAATCTTTCATTCCCTTTGCCTCGGCACCGAGCGCTAAAATATATTGAACAGTCTGAGAACCTCCAGATGCTACAGCAACATGAAGAGGAGTTCTTCTTCTCATGTATGAACAATTTGCAGCTGCATAGATTGCAAACACTATATCTTCCTTGCAAAAAATTTTAACTTTCTTTTCTCCTCCTGAAAACACTGAGCTCCCTTTAATGCATCACACTAGAAACCACCCAAATATAAAATGGCAGACATTACAAATGACTCCTCAAAAAAATCCCAGACTTCAATATCTTTCCTTATTTCTTCCCCTACATATTGGGTAACACTGCTAGAAAAGAATGTGATTTCCAGCACATGTAAACTTGGAAGATGTTCTGCTGCCTCAACAAGAGCTGACGCAGAAGAAAGTACTCTTTCTTGAGACAAATTCTTAAACCGTGAAAGGTAAAAACCTTCAATAGAGCCTCCAAGCATCAAAACTTTCAGTAGTGGACATGTCGTAGCCACAACTACCAAGTCAAAGGGACCAAGACTGGCACAGTTATTTAACGCAAGAATACGCAGTCCAACACTAGCAGAGATGCTCAGATTTAACATGTGTGTCCTGTGTATTAGATCCTCCATTTCTAATTTCAATGACAAGAATCCCATCTGGCGTTATTAGCTATACAATATGCATGAGACTATTAAAACTAGAAACTGGAAAATCAAAGCAATTCATCCCCATGCAAAACTAATTGAAAGCCTTCTCTTCCTGGGTTCAGAAGCACCATTTCTTGTCTCATTAGTTGTGTTAAAAAATTCCCTTTATGTTAACAGTTGAACGCTCTGACAATGGGAAAAAATGAGCTAGAAACATAAGAATGCAACCACATAAGACCACATTATTTTCCTTGGACAGACGCCGTAGAAGCTGGTTGCATGTTCTAAGCATGACAGGCTTCCCTCTCCCAACAAAGACTGAACTTTCCATTAGATTCAGAGTGTCGATGCCACTTCTGCAAACGGATTTTGAGGCGATGAATACTCAAGCTTTAATCATGAAATAGAATGTAAGTCTTTAATGATTGAAACAGATTGTTGTTATGGTGAACATGCTCAGGGTTTCGACCATCTTCTGCCACTTAGATGAGAATGAAGCTTCAGTTGCATGCATGTATGAGAGGATTTCGGATCTTTGCTATGTTTAACCAATACACAGACTCGGTACATGATTTAACAAACACTTAACCACATTCCCAAATAAATATGATCTTACAGCATTCATGATTATCCTCCAGAAGATCCGCATATAATTTTGAGTTTGCTATAAAGTGATCTATCATGAAATTCTGAAGCATACCTGAATTAATGATGACTTTCGGTTAAGTTACTGAGCTGAAGTTCGTCGTTCGTTCACCAACCAATTGCAACGATGAATCAGGCTCGCTTGACGTTGGAGCATGCGAAAGCACGAGATTTGGATTTTGAACGTGAGAAGCTTTTCGGTGGTTAAGAGATTTATGCCATGTGCCTCTTATCCACTAAAACAGTCGGCTTTCGGTGGTTAACTAGTCGTTTTCAAGACCCACATAACCACCGAGAACTGTAATTCCAAAATTTGAAAGCCAAGACCCCAAGGAATGATTTTTCCAACCTTACATTCGAAAAATAGACCATCTAATCTACTCTAAAAAATTTAGAAACCAATTTTTTGACCCATTCTATGACTTCAGATTTGAAAACCTAGCAGTGCTATTTTGGGAGATAACACTTGTATTAACCATGGTAAAACCATTTTCATGTTGAATAACAGTTCTTTCAGGATCACGTTCATTTATCCGTAAACGATACCATTTGAGCTCAAACAGAATTATCTTGAAGGATTTGAAGTCACACTCGATAATATCATCCAAATATCCATAATATCTATTTTCCTTTAGTCTTGGATGTTTGTCACTTCTAGAAGAAACGTTAGTGACTTGAAATGGAGTTATCCTTGAATCGGCGGTTTTCTTCGTGTCATCCCGGCTTTTGATGTGAAATTTTGACCATTATACCACATGGCTTTGTGGTGCTTCAACTGCAAATATCTCACGACAAGTAAAATAAATTAATAATTAATAAAAGTATTTAAAATTAATAAATATTAAAAAATAATACATATTTAACATTTTGTATAATAACAAAAAGTGTGGGTAAAATTTTATATGCTTACATGTTTATCTTTTAAACCATAATATAAATCAGTAATCCTCTACATTGTAGATTGTGATGCTGCTTGATTCGCGATGAGTTATTTTAATTAATGTAGCCACCACTTCCCATTGATAACACGCCATGATGTTGTTTACATTGTTCTATCCATAGATTCATCCAACCAAGATTGTTAGCAATGTATAAATGTAGTGCATCCCACACTCTACCGGTACGCAATAAAAAAAATATAAATTAGTAAGAATAATGAATAATAATAATTGATGGGTATAATATAAGTGAAGACATACAATAGATAAAAATAAAGTACCTTTCACTTTCCTCATTTTATCATTCCCGACCAAGACCTCCACTTCAGATATTTTGGCGTTATTGACACCCCAAATGCAATGCATATTAATTTTCCTCTAAATCAGGAAGATAATAAAGCTAATATGCACTAATCTTTTATTGTTTGATGCCACCATATACCCTGCATAGAACCCCACGAGGCGTGCTCTTTGTCTAACTAAGAAGCCTTCAATGACTGAAATTGTGTCTCCACCATCCCATTGACCTTGTGTGTGTGTCACAATTCAATCTCCCTCATTTCTATGAGGATCGCATTCTTGCATTAGAAAATATGTTGAAGGTGAATAATTTTTTGCGTTACGCGGCATTAAATGATGAATTTCTCTCTTACAATATTTTATATCTCCCTTATGGATTTATTTAGATGACCGTCACCTACAAATGTTAAGATAAAAAATATATTTTTACAAAACAATGACTAATACACGAATATTACAAGTAAATTGAACACATGTCATCAACAAATTATACAACATTTTTATTATGTATGAAATAATAATATGTATTCATCTGTCATTATTTACCTTGTGTATTTTCCAAGGTCATATATAACTTGTTTTTATGTTGTTTGTCCAGAAATTTTCGGGGCAAAGACCAGAGGTAGCACATGTTGTAACAAAACAATGGCACATTAATACATTTATGATTTCATATTAACAATATATTTTACAAATTTAAAATATTCATGAATTCTTACCAATACCTAACAAATATATGAAAGAAATTACCTTGATGAAGGTATATCAGTCATGAGTTTTCAACTTGTAATTCACCTTTCTTTGTATATATTCTTGATGCTTAAACAAATCACGTTGGAAATATAATTTTTTAGAATGAGCTCTTTTCTGACAACAACTTTCATCTTCTTTAAATAACCATGGGAGCCTATTTCGATCGACTCCATTAGTCCTAATTAATCAATAACTTTAGCATTACATGATGTGGATGTGAATGTTACTACAAATTTTAAAGAAAAAAATTATACTGCCTTCCATCGATTCTCCACAAAATTTATGTTATGTTCTTTCCGATATGTATTGTGTCAAACAAATGAGTTATTTCTAGTTGCTCATGGTAGGGCAACCTACTGAATTGTTTAGGGAAACTTTGCGTTCTTAGGTGGAAGTAGATCAATGCCTTGGCGACCAACTATATGTTACATAAGTAAATTAACAAAATTACGGTGTTGAATTATACACATTGAACGAGAATTCAACACAATTAAAGAAATGTAATGTATTTCATACAATGATGAAGAAGGTCCGACTTACGATGACGATTTGATCGTTATATTCCTATGCATAGGTGTGGTGTCATTCTTCGTGGCTTTATCCCTCTCCTCTTTACCATTGAAAAGATGTTTATCGATATTTTGATATTTATGGTTCTTAGGGAGAAAGTACCTATATTCATCGAAACACATCCTTTCCTAAACTTATTGAATGACGAGATCTCATCCTGGGACCTGGCCCGGACATGCAATTTTTCCCTTTGTTTGTAGACCTGAAGATATCATCACAATGGAAGCATTAGTTATATATAACAAGTATTTACAAAAACATTATAATATCATCAGCATCAGCAATTAGGGAATTGCAAGGGTGTATTTGCTTACCACAAAATTGTGTTATTCTCGGTGCATCGTGAATTGTCCTTGTAAGAATCCCATGGAATTGAATCCTCTTTGACTATTGGTCTGAGATGTCATACATAGTGAGTAGTCCCGCCTTCAACAACTCATTAATGAGAGGCTCAATATATACATTCATATATTTCATTTGGTACTTACCTAAATGGTTAAAATACATAATTACTACCTTGTACATATATAAATTGTTGTGAAGACAAATGAAAATGTTAACATTAAAAAACAATATGTTATACAAAATATACATGCGGAACAATCATTGCCAACATTACATGCTCTCTCTTTTGTGAATCGGAGGAAGGTTATTGTTTATAACAAAAAAATAGGCCACACCGAGTATAGATGAACTGGAGCTCACCAAATGGATTTACATATGTCGGTGCCGGTAACCCTAACATTACAAGGTTCTTCTTTAAAAATTGTTACCATCTTTCTTCGATGTTTTTATATAAAGAACCATCTCTGAGAATTGAAGAACATCATCTTCACTTCTATTAAGTGCATGGTAATCCATAAAATGCGTGCTGGTGAACATCTAAGTTGTTCGCGGGGGCATGGGTGTAAGAGATATGAAGAACAGCAACGAACTTTTTTGTTAATGATGGGTTTGATATCCTAATGATTTGAAATTATGCAGTGGATTCAAATGCATATTGTCCATAATATATTATGTGATCATTGGGGCATGCATCAATGGCCTGATATTCCATTCCAATTTATTTTAGAATGGTTGATAATTTTTGGTATGGGTAGCTATTTGGTGATGTTAAGAAATATCCACCTATCAACCTACAACAACAATATACAAAGAAAATCAATCTTTTGAAAATTATAGTAATCATTATAAATATTGCATCCATAATTTAGACATCGATTGACAATAAAATAAAATAAAAGTTCAAATTGCATAAAGCGTAAAATTATGTTGTACATGGGATTTGTGTCATACATGTGTTTTACAAACCATTTGATACCTTCAGTTGACCAACAACATTACAACGAGAAGAACACTTGTTTGTGCCTTCATATGGGGATTCAATGGCATTTTGAAGGATACATTTAACAAAAATATATCCATCATCATTGTCTCATCAACGTCATCATTATCATCCATAAGTTGTCTCCTCCATGTTGACATCATCGTCCATTGGAGCATTATAAATGTCTTGGATCTATCTATTTGTCCCATCATCATCAGCTGTATTATTAATATCATCATTTTCCATGAATAATGTGATCATCATTATCCACATGATTAATTTCAGCTTGTTATTTAGTATTATCTCTATGAAAATGTCTCATGCTAGGCGACATCACACTCTTGGGATGATTTTCTTTAATAAAAACAATGGAAACAATAAAATACAGTTAGACTATATCACAAATATTATTTTTAAAGATAAATTAAAAATAATAATAATAATGTATAATTCCCTTAAAGATCTATAATAACTAATTAATTACCATGGGCGATATTCATTTCCCCAGCCTTCTTGTGCCTATTCTCCCTACAATGTTTTTCATCTATTTTTAAAGGTAGTCTTCTACCATTAAAACCCCTGCATTCACAACATGGGAAATAACATTTCCCATCATTGACCTTTGCCTCCAATGCAACCTTTAACCTAGAAATTGTCTTTTCACTCTCTTCAGTTGTTGGCATTGTAATTTTCTATATTTAAAACAAAATCCAGTGAAGTATTATAAGTACAATATACAAATCTATTCAATAATTTGGTATATTTTAGATATTCCAATGAAGTGTATACATCATGTTAAGAAAAATTAAAGGACAAAGCATGAAACATTAATAACAAAGTGGATCACACCTAACCCTTATTTCCATAGTGGTTATCCCTCATAACCCTATATCTAACTACTAACACCTAATGCATATAACCCCTATCACCTATAGACCCATAAATTATTAACCCTAATATAACCTTAACTCCCTAGAAACTCTAACCCATATGACAATTAATCCATAACCCCTAAAACTTATCGCGTAGTCTAAACTTTCAACTTTTTGGAGTTTTTATGGCCATATTTTCTGATGTTGTTTGCAGAATCCAACAAAAATTGTTGGAACTCCATGTTTGATTGATTGACTCTATATATAATTCGAGTGCCCTAAAGGGTTTTTCATGGTGTTGAATCTATTTATGCATTCAAAATTCCAATTTAAACAACCAAAAATGGGGATTTCACCAGATCTATTTCATCAATTAGAATTGAAAAAGTTCAAAGTTGAATCATTTAGACAATGTAAACTATAGCTTTTATATATTTAACCCTTAATTTTTTGAACTTATAACCCATAACCCTAATACACATAAATTTCACCCATTTAAGACATGATTCTTAACCTCTATATTCCCTATTCCATAACATTATAACCCATTAGAAATATAATATGTCATGATATCTAACCTATAACATCCAATCCATTTAACTTTCTCACCCTCAATGACTAGTATAACCCTTAAAATAAACATTATAACCATTAATGATATTGATAAATTCTAAGCCTTATCATCAATTAATCCCTTTGGCCCTATTGCCCTAAATCCTTGTAACCTTAAGGTTTTTTGTACCTTAAGGTTACAAGGATTTATAACCCACAATATATATATATATATATGCCACCTTTAATTTATAACCTCTATCTTCGTAGTCCATATAGAACCTAAAATTTGTAATCAATTTAATCCCTAACCCCTATAATTTTTAATTTCTTACACATATAAAAGTTAACACCTAAATATTATAAAATTATATCATTTATTCTCTACAAACCATAATACAACACACAACTTTGATAACCTTCTTCATATATACCTTATAGTTCATAACCCCCTATAACCCCTTAACCCAAACATTTATAGACCCTAGGTCTTAACACATATAATAGCCTATCCTCTTTAATCTGATAACACATCTTTGTTAATTCTATAAGTTGTCATCTCTAATTCTTAATACATGAACTTATAAACCATAAACATTATAACCATTGTATTGTAAGCATAATAAACTGCGTGATCCCTTCCAAGCCATGATGAATAGCTCTTATAACCTTTAATCCTTATAGCTCATAACTCCTAACACTTAAAACCCTAACCCCTTTAACCCTTAACGATATTACCCTATTCGTAAAAACACTAAATCCATATAATCCATATTAGTAAAACACTAACATAGCATATGACGTCTATTCCCTCACCCATACTCAAGCCATTACACACGTATCCCCTAATTATTAACAACTATAACCCCTCTAAGTCCAAACCTAATTATTAACAACTATAACCCCTATAAGTCCAAACATGTATACTCTTTAAGTCCTTTAACTAATAGCACCCCTAACCTCCCTAACCATAACTCATGTAAGCACTTAACCATTAACCTCTACTCTTTATAATATTTATAACCCATAACACCTCATCTAGTTTATAATTCATGTAACTTTTAATAGTTATAACCCATTATTTCCAAATAACTATAACATCTTCATCACTTAAATACTAAAACCCTAGAATTTATAACCCCTAAGAATTATCCCCTATAACCCCTAAATATATGTATGCATTACCATTAACACTTAACACATATATCTTTTATCCATAATTAACACCTATAACCTCTTCCTCTAAACCCTTATAAGGAGTGAAAATAAACCATAAAATAGTTCAATAGCACCAAATTACTAAATCACATAGAAAAAATTTAAGTACTGACCTTCAAAATATCAGCTATGTAGAGTCTGATCAATTCAATGTTTCTCTTCTTGAAAGAGAATTGAAATCAAGATTTCATAAAAAACCAGAACACCCAAATGATTTTCACAACTGTAGAAAATGATTGTCGTAACTATAGAAAAAATTTCGTGACTGGGATATATATATGATTGATTTGCAGCAAATGACCATTTGATTCCCACACGTGCCATTATTGGTCGCTAGAGCGACCAACATTCATCGTTAAAACAACCAACCTGGAATGTTGGTCACTAGAGTGACCAACATTTGGACCCCGAAAAAAAAAGTATATTTAGTACAAAAAAAAAAAAAAAATACGACAAAATTCTAAACCGTCATAATATTTCGTCGTAATTTGCACCCAATGTAGTAGTGATAGGGTCAAGAATGAAAGCTTGATTTTGAAGGAAAAGAGAAAGGGGGTGAATGTTGTTGGATAATTCCAACCAATTTACACTCATTTTTAGATATTGGGTAGATTTTTTGGCCCCTATTATTCTATAATTAGTTGGATCAAATCAACCATATTTAAAATAGGGATAGAGGAACATTAAATCTAATCAGTTTCTTGTAACTGAGTGAAGACTGCGATATCTCTATGTAAGCCTGTCAAGGCAAAGTGTGAGATGTGAGAGTGCTTGAGACACATGAGCATGAGTGGTTTGGCTGATGTATTATCTCCCTTACATAATATTAACCGAATATCATTGTGCCATGGATGTTTCCCTATTTAGGTTTTTACCACGTAAAAACATTGTTTCAGATCTGTGTTTTCTTATTTTCTTGTATCTTTCTCTATATTTACTTCCAATGCATATCAACAATTGGTATCGGAGCAGGTGAACCAAGTTAGATGACATCTGACATGTGAAGATGAGATCTGAGTTCATTACAGGGGCATTATTTTTTTCTCTAACACTTACGACATCCATCACATATTGGGAGGAACATTGACCTTGGTATATACAAAGAGAATTTGGGCGATATGCGATATTGATATCTACATGATGATTTCGGTGAAAGAAGGTGAGCATGTTGTTTGAGACATTGTTCTGGTGAGGCAGCCTACCTGATGCATTGCAAGTGTGATAGAGTTGTGAGTGCAAGATAAAGCCAGCCATTGCATGAAATGAGTGAGACTTGCAAGGGTGAGTTTCTACTTAATATGCGCATAGATATATCTGTCCCACATTGTGGAATAGATTCATGATTCATTGCAAGAGAAGAGATAACCATTGGTGCGATAACCGACTGGTGTTCATCATTGCCTATGCTTTACAAAGGGAGTGATAATGGTACAGTATGAAAGAAGACTTTTTGTTTTATTATGCACAGTGTATAATTAAATAAAAGAGTGATTGAATTTTATGATTATGCATATGGAGGATCAACGTTATGAATAAAGTGGGTGGAGGATGCTTATTAAAATATTATTTGTGGACCCTTTTTGTTTAGTAAAAGGTATAAAGATATATTTGTGATTTATCTTAAATATTTTTAATTAAATATTTGTGGGTTAGTACTATTATTCCTCCACATTTAAAAGGGTTTTATAAGTTGTGATTTGGGTATTAGGCGGTTTTTTGCTAATGGCTAAGATGAAGAGTTCAAAGTTCAAAGTTGAAAAGTTCAGCGGTAAAAGAAACTTTGAGCTTTGGAAGCTCGAGATGCGGGATTTGTTGGTGCAGCAAGGGTTGCAAAAAGCACTAGAATGCAAGTCAAAGAAGCCAACAGCCATGAAGAATGAGGAATGGGAAGCTCTGGATGCAAAATCTCTTAGTACCATTTGTTTATGTTCAGCGGATGATGTTATGATTAATATCGTAGGAGAGGATACAAAATCAGGATTATGGAGCAAGATGGAAAGTATATATATGAAGAAGTCCTTGATGAGTAGGATCTACTTGAAGAGACAATTGTACAATTTTTGGATGAAAGAAGGTACAACAATTGATGACCATTTAAATACCTTTAATACCCTTATAGTTAAATTGACTAGTATGGAAGTTAAATTCGAAGATGAAGATAAGGCTATTACACTATTGTGTTCATTTCCTGGGTCTTGGGATAATCTAGCCACCTCTATTAGCTTTAGCTCAACAGATGTTTTAGATTATGACTCTATTGTGGGAGCTTTGTTGGCTGAAGAGATGAGGAGAAAATATAGTCAAGAAACCTCAACTTCAGAGGCGATGTTGGTTAGAAGTCAAACTAAAGAGCAGAATCAGATACGTTCTTCTCGATCTAAGTCAAGATGCAGAAAGGGTAAAGCAAAATGTCGGTACTGTGGAAAAACAGGACATCTCAAGAAAGATGGTTGGAAAAGAAAGGAATTTGAGGAAAACTCTACGAAGGAAGAAAATTTGGATGTAACAAATTCAGGTATGACTGATCAAGTTTTATCTGTTTCTAGTAATTTACAATATAAAAAAGAATGGCAATTATCTTCAGGTGGCTCCCACCACATGTGCTCACATAGAAATTGGTTCATTTCTTACCAATGTGTTGGTGCAGGTGTAGTGTTTATGGGAAATGGTATTCCCTATAAAATTGTTGGGTTTGGCAGTATTAGAATCAGGATGTTCAATGATATTGTTAGGGAATTAACGGATGTTAGATATGTACCTGAGCTTAAATCAAATTTGACTTCATTATGAGTGTTGGATTCTTGTGGATATAAGTATACAGGTCAAGGTGGAGCACTCACATTGTCGAAAGGTAATTTAGTAGTGATGAAGGCAACAAAGGTTGATAACCTTTATAAGCTATAAGGGAGTACTAAAGTGGCATCAACAATGACAGATTTATCTTCTTATTTATGGAAGAATCATCAAGGTCATAAGAGAAAGAAAGAACTGCAGGTACTGGTAAGCAGAAAATCATTTCTAGACTTAAAATCTGTGTCTATGAATTCTTACCTGTCGTATATCTCTGCAAGTTATGATGGTGGTATAAAGGGATGTTGTGTGTGGGATCCTACTTCTCACAAGGTCATCATTGATAGAGATATAGTATGTATGGAACAACCAAAAGGTTTGATTCAAGATCGCAACAGTAAATTTGTTTGCATGCTAGATAATTCATTGTATGGCCTATTAGTACACAGGAAAATATACAAGATGTTTGAATCCTTCATAGTGAGTCAGAATTTTCCAAAGGGTAAGAATGACTATACAGTTTATAGTATATCCACACTCTTGATGTTATTTGTTGATGATATGCTCGATGCAAGCCGAAGCATGGATAAAATCAGTAAGAAAATGACACAGGTGGACAGGACAATTCAGATGAGGGATCAAGGAGAAGAAAAACAAATTATGGGCATAGAAGTACACAGAGATGGTAATGATAAGTTGTGGTTGGAGTTCAGTATGAACATTGTAAAACCAGTTTTTATCCCTGTTGCTTTCCATTATAAGTTTTCTTTAAGCATAGGTCCTGTCTATAAACAAGAAAAGGTGATGTCTTGTGTAAGTTCAGTAGGAGGTCTGTTGTATGTGATGAAATGCTTAAGACCGTATTTTTCACATGCTAATGATGTTGTGAGATACGTGACAGATTCAGGTGTTGTAGTGAAAGGGGTGCTTCAGTGTTTGAGAAGCACAAATGTCACCTATAATGGTTACAATGAGATAGTCTATGATAATTGTAATGCATATTTTACAGGTGTTTTGGATAGAAGGAGATCTATCACTACATATGTCTCAAAACGTTGTTGTGAAAGACATGTTGGAGGTGGAGTGACCCCTCAGGAAATCCAAACTCGTGCAAGTCACATAGGCAAGATCATGAAACCCGCTTTATTAGAGAAGTTGCAGTGGTGATTGACTTCTTTTGGCTTGCAGCATAGGTGATGAATAAATTGGACAATGATATTTAGGTAAATTGTTGTCAAGGTGGAGATTGTTGGATAATGCCAACCAATTTACACTCGTTTTTAGATATTGGGCAGATTTTATGGCCCCTATTATTCTGTAATTAGTTGGATCAAATCAACCAGATTTAGAATAGGGATAGAGGCACATTAAATGTAATCAGTTTCTTGTAACTGAGTGAAGACTGTTATATATCTATGTAATCCTGTTAAGGCATAGTGTGAGATGTGAAAGTTCTTGAGACACATGAGTGTGAGTGGTTTGGCTGATGTATTATCTCCCTTGCATAATATTAACCGAATATCATTGTCCTGTGGATGTTTCCCTGTTTAGTGTTTTACCACGTAAAAACGATGTGTCGGATCTATGTTTGCCTATTTTATTGTATCTTTCTCTATATTTACTTTCGTTGAAGAACAAAAAATGCAACTCATCAATTAAAATTTTGGTTGAAGCTAAGAAAACCAAGATAACATTTATCAAGGCAAGAGAGACTGAATAAAAGTTAGCAAAAAGAAAGTGGACCACAAACAAATAATCCAATATGCTTGTAGATGTTTGTAGCAACTTGAATGAAGGTGGCCAATGGATGTCTCCACCATCCAAAACTACAGAAACACTTTCAGGACAACGAAAACAAGTTAGCAAGCACAAGAACAAACATAAGAGGTATGGAAAGAAACCTCTTGTTTGTTCCTATTGAAAGAAGAAAGGCCTGAAGGTTGATGATTGTTGATACTCTGGTCCCTGTTCCTTCTGTGGTATGAGAGGCCACCAAGTGACTACCTAATAGAAGATTAGGAGGATTCATGGACCAATCCTTTAAGCCAACAGAACAAAAAGAAGAACACAAACAAGAAGAGAATGCCAGGTAGCCCATGTAGTCAAACGAATTTGTGTCAACCTTGCAAGTTAAATGGACATTAAAAATTGGATCCCGAGAATGCACATCAAAGACAAAAGTTTGGAGAGTCGAGGTTAAGGGGAAAGAAAGAAAATTTCTCCACTTGTAGACCATAGAGCAGCAACTATTCAAGGAAATCTGCTATGGGATTTCTACACGGCTGCCGAGAATAGAAAATCATGTTGCACCTTTGAGTTGAATCATTTAAGGACCAAAAGCTTGTGAGTGAGGATGTGATCCTAAATAATCCTCCAATTTTTGTGAAAAAACAATCTTGGCAAAGTTTGAAGTCAATGACTCAGCTTGAAGACCAAAGGCCAAAGGTCTCCTTTTGGCCACATAAAAATGAAATGAATCACTTAATTGTTCGCATTACAAAGCCACATTATGATAGAGGATGCCTTGAGAGATGGAAAACAATCCAAGAGAGATGGAAAAAATCAAACTTGTGAACAAGAACTTAGTACTAGAAGAATGAGGACTTGGAATGAAGCAATCTGCTTAAAGACTAGAGGACAAAGAGGATTTTGAGCCTATCCACAAAGAGCATTTATTGTCTATGACCCAAAACCATCTACAAAAATACTCAACAAGGAGCATTTAAGATTGTCTATGATCCAAAACCATCTACAAAAATAAGCTAGTGAGTAAGAATGCACAAAATTTCCTATAAAGAGTCTATAACTCTAGTTTGTAATATTTTTTTGAGCATAAACAAGAAACCATCTTTATTAACTTTCCCATTTGAGTTTTCAAGATAAGTACTATTGTTCAGAGTCTATAACTCTAGTTTGTAATATTTTTTTTTGAGCATAAACAAGAAGTCATCTTTATTAATTTTCCCATTTGAGTTTTCAGGATAAATACTATTGTTCATGCTGTATTATTAATTGCTATAATTATGATGTTGAAAATGTTTGTTGGGTCAGTCACCTTGTGTGCAGCTTGAAGAACCTAGTTGACATACCTGGGTTATAGTGGTAGCAGTCTGATAACACCACAAGTGCTCCACTAATTTTGATTTCCAAGCCAACAAAAAAAATTGAACCTCTACACCGTTTTCATTTGTCACTTGGTTGGTGAATGATAACTACAACACTAAAATCAATTTGATGGCTGGATGTTATTATGTTATTATATATGCCTGAACTGTTGATGCCGTGTATTGAAATCTATCTACTTTACACAGCAAATTTCACCTTCAATCTAATACCCACAACCAATTTAATATTTGCTAGACTGCTAGCGTTGTTCTACTGCCTATATAAGTAGCTAGCTGTCATTGAGTGCTTCACTTCACCTTTAATTATCAAATCGATTCCCCTCAACGTCGAATCGATTTCCAGTTGGCTCGATGATTGTAAGTTGCCCTGGCAATTACCTCAGCCATGCATTGACTATCGCCTGGAGCCATCTGTGTCTTCCACTCCGACCTGTTCGTTGTATATTTCAAAGTCACTTAAATCCAGATGCACATGCCTCAAATTGCACAGTGGATTACAGAGCATGTAAAGGTTTTATTAAAATGCAAATTTATTTCTTTAAGCTTCCCAATGCTGGTAAAACTAAGCGAAATTCAAATGTTATTCTTACTTAGGTCACCTGTTGCCATCTCTGTGGAGCATTGACTTTTTACTAAGCTTCAAATATAGTTGATGGGCGTTTACCTAACTTGAATATCTGCACATACCAATGAAATTTAAAATGTCTGCGTCTCGTTGAATGCATCCAGAAAGATCACGCAAAAAAATATGATCAAACGTGGACGTTACAGTGAAGATCAGCCTGGCTGTGGAGAATACGCACAGACCGAGAAAAATTAAAATTAAGATTAAAATAAGAGTAAATTTGACTTTGTATTAAGAGTTGCGTGGAAATTAGAATCGATCCAAGGTTTTAACAAGGCGGCGGCGTGCCAAATTGAAGCACAAGAATGAGAAATTATAAAAATGATTGGAGATTATAATAATAATAACAATGTTATCAGATGTATGGTCTCTTCAGCTTTTTTTTAAATTCACTTATTGCCTTCATGATGAGCTTCATAATTGATAAATTAAACGGGGTCTGCTTTTTTTTAATTGAATTATTGTTTAGGATGAGTTATATAATCAACCAATTAAAATTAAACCATACCATGTAGGTTTTTATAGTTAGTTATAATAGTGGTTTAAATTTTTTGAAAAAAATTGTGAGAGTTTATGAAACGTCCTATATAAAATTGTAATGGTGATGGATGAAGTGTAACTCAAACCTCGAGAGTTTCATAATCTCTTATCCAATTTTTTTAGAAAATTTAAACCACTATTAAAACCAAGTAATATAGAAACTCTAAAAAATCTTATTTTCAAAAATAATTTGTTTTTTTAATAAAATTTAATTTGAAAACATTTATAAGTTATTTATTTTATTAAATTCAATTTTTGGTTAGACTTTTATTTTCTAAATAATTAAAGAAAATGTCTTATGTATATTTTCTCTAGTAAAATTAGTTGATCATTTTATTAATTTCATGTTTTTTCTTAAGCTTGTCTTTTATTTTCAAAATAGCTAAAAAAAAAAAAAATTAATTATTGACAAAAATTGTTTATTTTTTCTAGAGTTTAACTAAATCTTTATGGATCATTTTATTAAGTTCATAGCTTGATCATGAATAATCATGTGAATATGCAAGCAAACTATACAAAAGAATAAATAATTTTTTAATCCATAAAAAAAAATCCATAATACACATGGAAGGACATCATACTATGTTAAAAAAACAAAAGGCCAAACACGCCATTAAAGGATTCATATACACATAGTGCAAATATAAGATTTTAATAAAGTTATGCATATAATGCCATAAGCTTAAAAGATTCATATACAAATAGTGCAAATATAGTATTTTAATAAAGTTATGCATATAGTGCCATAAGCCTCAAGGAAAGCACGACCCCAACTCATATGAATGGAAAGCAGGACCCCAACTCATATCAATGTAAAGCAGGACCCCAACTCATATCAATGTAAAGCAGGACCCTAACTCATATCAATGTAGTACTGGGTGGTATTTTGCACTCCATAACTACACAAGTGTTGATCACCTAAAATTGGGATATTAATTTTTTGGGATATTAATTTTTACATAAACAACTAAATGTCACTTAAGTTATTGAAAATAAATTTTTAAAAATGAAAAAAAAATATTGCATTAACTAAATATAGTTATGAAATAGGGCAAGGGATCAACCACTCATACGACCAATCCTTATCTTTGAATGCCATATTAAAAACATCATGAAAGTAGAGATGGACTTGGTAATGTTTATAGACATTTTCTTTAAAATAGAGATAATAATTTGAAAATAAAAGTCTAACCATAAACATCAAATTATTATCTCTTTAATGAGTTTAGAAGGCTGTCATTAAGCCGATTGGGTCTAAAATTTGACCTCCCTACAAACAAATCGTGCTTAATGTTTAAGTGAATCCAACAAACAATCCATCTACCACCACTATTTACATGAAATGACACTTTCGTTGATAAATAAATGGTATATTGCATGAATTACCTAAGACATATGGTAGAAAACTAAAATTTGACCTCCCTACAAACAACCCACGATCAATGTTTAAGTGAATCCAACAAACAATCGATCTACCAACATTGTTCACATGGAATGGCACTTTCTTTGATAAATAAATGGTATATTGCATACATTCTATAATTTTTTAAATATTATTATATTACATATTATATCAACTTAATGAATTAGGGTTTCTTTACTCTAACAATAATAACTAAGAGGAATAACGAAGAGGAGCTATGGAGGTAAAGTAAGAAGCATGGAGGTTTAAGGCTTTACAAGATTTAGGTCCAAATTGTGAACTTGTCAGTTACTTGGTAGACCTAATTTCTCGGCACAAGATATTCCATAATGGTAATAATACTTCTTGGCATAATGGTAATGATATGGTTTAGATTCTAGGTGATAAATCTATGGGGTGTATGCTATGGAGGAATGGGGGGTCTCCCTTTGGTTGCTCGAAATGCCTAGTTAATACTTTGGTTAACAATGCAAGGGTAGAGGCCTATGGTGGATATGGCAGTCCTATCGAAAGTATGAGTCTTTCATTAAAGGCCCCTTTTTTAGGAGTCAATGACAAGACCCAAAAGGTAAGTGAAAGGACATTAATGAGGAAAAATTATGAGGTAAGGTTACCACCTATGCATTTGTTTCAATTCAGGATCATGAAGGGGAAAAACATGGTGCTTAAGCATTTCAAGGTGGTGATAAGTCTAGTAAATCGTGTGTTCAATTCTTAGAAGGAACTGTGTTTGCGGAGGAAGTGGGTATATTGAAAGTGAGCCTCAATAAACTAGAGAAGGTAGTTAGACTAGAATATAAGGTAAAAGAAAGCTTGTAGGAAAAGGCAAAGAGGAAAAATCGAAGGTGTGTAAAAATCTTTAGGGGTGGAACCAAATTGGTTCACAATGAATATAAAAC
>SNQJ01S0143185.1:4270-24506 GCA_010110895.2 Picea sitchensis
ATTCACTTAGTGGCACTACATCACATGTTACCTCATCCACATACTTAGATGAAATTGAAAATTTGATTGTGCACTTCTTTGTTATGTGCATTTGATGATGGTTGCTTATCCATTTAAGTGTGTATGGATTATGATGTACTTGTATTTTTAACCCCAATTGCTTAACCAATTCTTATGACATTAGGTTAGATTGAGATCCACTATCGATTAATGTATCAAAATTAGTGTGTCGCATGATGACCCTGATATAAAACAAATTACTTCTACAATTAATTCCTTCACCAATTTACCTGTCATACCAACCAATGAGACCTTTGATTCATCACCTGACTCTGATCCCAAGTCCGTCGATCGTGTTGTCACTGCAACTTTTTGCCTCCCTTTCTTTTCCTTGAACCACTTTGGCCTCTTCTCATGATGTAACTGCCAACATTGTTCCTCATCATGCCCCTCTTTCTTGCAATGCTTGCAAGAGGGTCTCTCTTCCTTTCTCGTCACTGCATTTGAATTTTTTCCATTCCACTTCCTCTTGTCCTTTTTCCTTGAAGACGATTCCCCTGATACACTTGTTTTCCCTAATTCAATATATGTCGCTTGAACAAAAACCTCAACAAGGTTAGTGGGTCCAAACATGAATACAGTGTTTCTAATATATGCAGGTAAACCTCCTATATACTTCATAAGGGTTTATTTTGTATGTAAAGGGATATCTAACATCAATGCCATTTTTTGAAATCCATCTGTATACTCTTGCACTGTTTGTCCTTTTCTTAGTTTTAAAACTTGGCATTTAGTTAATGCTTTTTCTTTATAACCCGAAGGATATAATTGCTTCCTAAGTGCAGAAATGAAAATTTTCCATGATGGAAATACATTACCCACTTGTTGTGTTATGTTTTGCAACTTTATTTGCCACCATATGAGTGTTGTGCCTACAAGTCGCAAAGATGCCAACTTGATTTGTGTGGCCTCATCCTTGATATGTTTCACACTGCAGTAAACCTCCATCTACCTGACCCAATTGTCAAGTCTCTCTTTATTAACTTCACCATCATATATGCATAACTCAAATTTAACATCAATTTTTAATAATGGCATTTCATTCTTATGTTTATGAACATGTTTATTTGCATTGGACTTAGAAATTGAACTTGAAGAAGAAGGAGAAGAAGGAGGTGATGATGGAGGTGAAGGAGGAATCTGAGGATAATCCTCTCCTTCTTCACTTTTTCATTTTTAATATTCACCAAGAACTGGTCTCTTTCATTCTAAGTAATCCTCATACAAAACCTTCATCATCTCTGACATAGCAAAGAAAGTTTTTCAAAACTCTTTCTCATCTTGAGAAATTCCCTCTTCTGATGCCATCTTCTTGGTGTGAGAATCTCTCTTTCTCAATCCAATTAATGGATTCTCTTCAACAAGATCTCCTTCACCATGAAGTAGCTTGTCTCTGGTTAACATGAAAAAACTCAAATCCAAACATCAACTAGCTCTGATACCACTTGATCTGAAAAGATATTTTACATGACTATGGTTGAGTTATCAAGCATGCGTTGATTAACCAATTAGGAAGCTTAATGAAAGAGGAAGAAGATATGAGAATATATCACAGCCATATAAACATGTATAGAACCGAAGTGAAGCAATAAACAATGGCAAACCATAACACCAATGCGATAACAAAGTTCGACAATCTCACCTACGTCTCGGGGCCTTTGTCTCAATGGGTGAGGCTTTCTTATTTTTGTTCAAAGCTCAATAAGTAAATCATAGCAATGCCAAAAGGATACAATATTGATTCGGTCTTGTTCTCCCAAATATTTAGAACCTAATAGAAGAAATGACACTCAAAATGGATGACCGGAGCTCCCTGAAATGGCCCACAAAGGTGTGCTCCTCAACAGCTTCCCTACATAAAAATGGCTTTGGCTTGGCTTTCCTTCAGCATAAATCTGCTCTGAATCTCCCCCATGGCCTGGTTTTTATAGATCTAGATTTCGTAACCATCTCCCAACTTTCTCCCCATATTTGGCCTCAAAAAGGGCCCAATGTCCCCCAAAAATGGGCAAAAAATCCTCAAAAATGCCCAATCTGGGCCAAACTATAGGCAAAAGTACCCACCTGTGTATAAAAATCAAATTTATCCCCTAGGGTTGGGTTCACGCTCCATTTTAGGGTCACGTGGAAACACAAGTGGCCAAGCGCCAGCCCAAAGGGTTGCACGCTGGCCCTAGCCCTAAATATCTGGTCTCATGGCGTAATGGTATAGGACCGTGCCCTTAGGGTGTGCCTAACCCAAGGTTCAAGCTCCCATATAAAAAGGTGGGCAAGTGCTATGGTTACGCCCCCTCTATTGGTGCCTTTTGTTGATGGTACGTGGTCCCGCACCTTGGTATGGAGTAAATGTTATATGCAACCAAAGAAACTGTGGGTTGGGGCTTAGCCCCAGCCCCTTTCCACCTCCATACATATTACATTGCATTTTATATACTATAAAGTGGGTTTTACTACCCAAGTTCTAATGTTGGCGCATTGGTCATTGGACCTTTCCCCAAAGAATTACTCTACCAAATGGTCATGGGTTTGAATCCCATGAGCTCCAAAACTTTTAATCTACCATCCAATGATAGGGTGCCATGTGGCAGCCCACGTCTAGGCCACGTGGCACCTCTTCATTTGCCTGAAAAGTGCCACTTGTCAACATCATAGTGGATCTGTCATCTGCCCAATCAAATTGTTGTTGTGTTGCCACGTGTCTCAATGCTACATCAACATGATGACATCATCATGACATCATGCTGACGTTAGCATTGACTTTTTTCTTGTTGACTTTTTCTTGTTTCGGAAAACAGTCAGAGTGCAATAAATCTTGCATACAACGTCTGTTTGAGAAAGTAAATATTTGGCCAGAATCAGCGTGATGAGCCAGTCACAATGGAATTGGTTTCATATGATTCCGATAACTTTCATTTTTGAGCCTTTTCTAGACCTGGGGTGCCTCTTGGATCCGATTTTGGATCACACCTCCCCACTAAGGACCTTTTGGTCCCAAAAAGGTTACTGACTAGTAGAAAATCTCGGGATAGGCCACCTAGCTTGTCCTCTATCTCTGAAGTTTGTCTTGTGCAGTTGTCTCATCAAGATCAACTGTAACACAATCATGACAACTCACAGCATATTGTTAGTCATTTGAACCATGTCACATTTTACTGAAGCCACTATCATCCATGTAGATAACATTACTAACGATAGCATCAAAAATACGATTGCAAATGAACGGATACACTTGTAATATTTGCACGACATGAGCTTATCTTGAAGCAAACTATGATTGATTTTCCATTCAACAATCATCTCATGTTTTTTCTTAAGATAGATTACTTCATTTGAAACAATTATTGGTTTGGTGCTTGCTTGAACTGCCTTCTTTAATTGTTCCATAGTTTGAAGATTTTTATTTTCCTTTACATGATCACAATCATGACAACTCACAGCATATTGTTGGGTCATTTTGAACCATGTTACATCTTACTCAAGCTACTATCATCCATGTAGATAACATTACTAATGATAGCATCAAAAATAAGACTGCAAAATGAACGGATACACTTGTAATATTTGCACGACATGATCTTATCTTAAAGCAAACCGGCATTGATTGATCTTCCATTCAACAATCATCTCTTGTTCTTGCTTAAGATTGGTTACTTCATTTGAAACAATTATTGGTTTGTTAAGTTTGCTTGAAATGCCTTCTTTAATTGTTCCATAGTTTGAAGATTTTTATTTTCCTTTTACATTGAGAACATGAACTACAATATTGACCCGCTTTGGTTAATTGATATTGATTCTTTTCCTATAGAAGACTGTTGCTTTATGATCATATAAGTATGGATTACCTAAGACCATTCCACATTCACTCTATTGGAACTACATCACATGTTACCTCATTCATTACACTTAGATGAAATTGAAAATTTGATTGTGCACTTTTTTTTTATGTTCATTTGATGATGGTTTCTTATCCATTTAATTGTGTATGGCTTATGATGTACTTCTGTGTTTTTAACCAATTGCTTAACCAATTCTTTTCCTCGAATAGGTTAGATTGATCCATTATCGATTAATGTATCAACGTTAGTGTGTCACATGATGACCCTGATATAAAACAATAACAAAGTTACTTATATAATCAATTCCTTCACCAATTTTGCATGTCATACCAACCAATGAGATCCCTTTGATTCATCACTTCTGAATCTGATCCCAAGTTCCGCTATCTGCGGTTGCTGCTGCAACTTTTGCCTCCCTTTCTTTCCTTGAACTAGTTTGGCCTCTTCTCGGGATACAACTACCAACATTCATCATCATTTCCTTCTTTCTTGCAATGCTTGCTAGAGGGATTCTCTTCCTTTCTCGACATTGCATTTGAATTTTTTCCATTCCACTTCCTCTTGTCCCTTTCCTTGAAGACGATTCCGATACACTGCTTAACACCGCTTTCAATATATGTCGCTGGAACAAAACCCTCATCAAGGCTAGTGGGTCAAAACATGAATACAATGTTTCTATTAGCGTGTGTAGGTAAACCCTCCTATATACTTCATAAGGGTTTTTCTTGTGTATGTAAAGGGATATCTACCATCAATGCCATTTTTCTAAAGACATATGTATACTCTTGGAATGTTTGTCCCATTCTTAGTTTTAAATCTTGTCATTCACTATGCTTTTATTTATAACCCAAAGGATAATTTCTTCCTAAGTGCATAAATGAAGTTTTTCCATGATGAAAATACATTACCCAATTTGTTGTGTTATAAGCTGCAACTTGTTTGCCAATTGCATGAAAGTGTTGTGCATGCAAGTCACAAAGATGCCAACTTTATTTGTATGGCCTCATCCTTGATCTCAAGGTAATAATCGGGCAGAAACCTCCACTCCACCAATCTAATTGTCAAGTCTCTGCATTAACTTCACCATCATATATGGTGAACTCAAATTTTTACTAAATGGAATTCCATTCCCATGTTTATGAACATGTTTCTTGCATTGGATTTTAGAACTTGAACTTGAAGAAGGAGGTGATGATGAGGTGAAGGGAGGAATCCGAGGAGGATCCTCTCCTTCTTCACTTTTTCCCTTTGAATATTCACCAAGAACTGGTATCTTTATTCCAAGTAATCCCCATACAAAACCTTCATCATCATCTCCCAACATAGAAAAGAAATATTTCTAAACTCTTTTCTCATCCTAAGAAATTTCGATATCTCTGGTGATAAGTTGTCTTTTCTCAATCCACTAATGGACTTTCTCTTCAACAAGCTTGCCTTCACCATGAAGTATCTTTCCCTGGTTACCATGCAATAACTCAACCAAATGTCAACTAGCTTTGATAAATTAATTTGATCCTAAAATATCTTTTACTAATAACCATGGTTGAGTTATTAAGCATGTGTTGATTAACCAACTAGGAAGCTTAATGAAAGAGGAATAAGATATGAGAATATATCAAATCCATATAAACATGTACAAAACTGAATGAACCAATATAAAAATAGTAAAACCATAACACCAATGTGATAATGGAGTTCGGCATTCATTTTACGCCTCTGGCCTTTGTCTCAAAGGATGAGGCTTTTATTTTTGCTCAAAGCTCAATAAGTACATCAAAGCAATGCCAGTTATTAAGAGACTGATCTGGTCTTTCTCTCCCAGATCTCTAGAAACCAATATAAGAAACGACACTCAAAATGGATGATCGAAACTCCCAGAAATGGCCTTACCAAAAGGTGGCATCCTCAATTGCTTCTTTGCATAAAAATGGTTTTGGCTTGGCTTTCCTTCATCATAAATATTCTCTGAATCTCCCCCATATGGCCTCAATAAGGCCTGGTTTTTACATATCTGGAGTTAGTAACCATCTCCCAAATTCCTCCTAAGATATGGCCTCAAAAAAAGGCCCAATATCCACCCAAAAATGGGCAAAATCCCTAAAAATGCCCAATCTTGGCTAAACTATAGGCAAAAACACCCAGTTGTGTATAAAAATCAAATTTATCCCCTAGGGTTGGCCGCATGCTCCATTTTAGGGTGACATGAAAACATAGGTGGCCAAGTGCCAACCCAATGGGTTGCGCACTAGCCCTTAGCCCAAAATATCAGGTCTCATGGCATAATGGTATAGGACCACGCCCTTAGGGTGTGCCTAACCCAAGGTTCAAGATCCCATATAAAAAGGCAGGAGGGTGCTATGGTTACTCCCCCTCTATTGGCACCTTTTGTTGATGGTATGTGGCCTCACACCTTGGTATGGAGTAAATGTTATATGCAAACTTCAGAAAACTACTTGGCTAGCTTTAGACCCAAACTTTCCGTCTCCATACATATTACATTGTATCGTATACTATATGGTTTTAACACCCAAGTTCTAGTGTTGGCGCGTTGGTCATTAGACCTTTCCCAAATCATTACTTCTCTACCAAATGGTCATGGGTTTGAATCCCATTGGCTCCAAAACTTTTAGACCCACTATCCACGATAAGTGCCACATGGCAACCCATGTCTAAAGCCATGTGGAACCTCTTCATTTGCTTGAAAAGTGTCACTTGTCAACATCTGATTGATCTGTCAACCTACCAAATAAACTTCTTTGGTTGTGTTGTTATTTGTCTCAATGCTACGCCATGATGATGACTCCAAAGATTAATTTCGGTTCGTTGACTTTTTACCTGCTTAGAAAACTACCAGAGGTGATAACTCTCGATAAACATATGTTTCAGAAATAAATATATGGTTGTAATCAGCCCAGTGAGCTGGTCACAATGGAATTGGTTTAATCCGGACTCGAAATTTCATTTTCAGCCTTTTCTAGACCTTGGGTGCCTCCTGGATCTGATTCTGGATCAATAGTAAATGAAAGATTGTTTAACAAACTAAAATTTGGTTGAAAATGAACTACTTGATCCTTGGTAGTTTGGTTTTGATTCTCCTATATAATATCTACAAAGTGGTGTCCAAAATGACAACACAATTTCATGAAACAATCATAATGTTAACAATAGATCTATTTAGTGATAAATATAAGGACTACTTATTCTTTGAGACAAGATAAGGAATGAAAAAAGAGAAACATGTGTTAGAAGTTAGGAACGTTTAGAAAACTACTTGGAAAGCACATAATTTTATGGGTAAATGACTAATAATGTGATAAGTGACTTGTTAACCAATCACAACCTCTCTAATGCCACTACATGATTTTGATCTATGGAATAACTCTATAAAATAATGCACCTCATGTGTATATTATTTCTATTGTACATGTGTTGGGGTCATCTCATAGTATTCCAAACATAGAAACACTAGATTTAGGATTACCTAGAAATCTATTTAACTATGTTTTGAATTCCTAGACAATATATGTCATCAATTGATCTCGAATGTCTTCTATGTGTCGTTGAAAACATACACATTTCAAAGTCCAACAAGTCAACTACTAGCTATGGAAATTAATTCAATAACATCTCATAGTAGAGCATAATGAATGTAGATTATACCCCTAAGTTATACCATACACATAGAGTGTCAAAAATTACCTCTTACATAAAAATATTGATTCGTTGGGAAACAATAATACTTGGAACAAAGTTGTGATAATTATAGCATGTAATTATGAAGTATATGCGATAGTGTATTCTACACTAGAAATAATATTAGCATATTATAACACAAACAAAATAGGCACATTCTACACTATAGTCATTAAACACTTCTAAAATGTTAAGCAATGAATCTCATATTTGCAAACAAGCAATTTTGACCCACCAAAAATGAAGGAACTCTAACTTGGTTAACTAAAAAAATGCAAACCGTGAAATAATATAGGATAGAGTACAAACACCATGGATAGCTTAATTTGCTATTGGAGCTCTAATTCACTTGCATTTGGCATATGCCAGCCTATTGAAATTTAATACGCAACCTACCTTGTTCCATGTTTTAGTACATGCCATAGTTATGGGTGTAGGATAGGGAGTGAAAGTTTATGTCAGGTCATAGGTAGCTCTAGGATTCAATCCTAGGGAAGATTTATCATTATATGAACCATTCAAAGAAGAAAAAAAAGAGAGTGATGGGAACTATATTGGTCGTAGAGTAAACATTCTACATCGGACCCTTTTGACAAATTTTTGTTTAGTTTTTCCCAAAATCTAACAAGAAATTGTTGGATATTGAAAATCGAGGAACTAATTTTGTATAATAAGAGTGCCCAAGGGTTTTTAACACGCCAAATCCATTTATGCATTCAAAAATGTAATTTAAAACAACAAAATTGTGGATTCGGCCCGTGATTTGTGCGTCAATCGGATCAATTTAAAGGGCCAAAATGTTGAACAGTTAGACAGCGCCCACTCTATTATGTTGACATGAGGGGCTATAAATTTATTTAAATCATCCATTATAATCAACCTATTGTAGTTGCATCTGTAATTGGACCATAGAACACATTTAGATAATAAAAAAAGAAGGGCATAATCTACTTTACATAACTCAACAAAGTGGATGGTATAAAACCAATCTTTACACCATTAGGTGTTGGAATTGTTGGATCAACCTAAATAGGTGTCCTATTGTATTGAACCCCCACTAATGTTTCAAGGGACAAAATATTGCCATATGGAATAGTAACATCATGTTTCCTTAAGAAATGGTTAGTCCTACATCTCCTATTTTGAGGTTAATTTCGACCTACTTCCATTTTCCATTTCTATGTAATTTCATGAATAAAACAACACTCCTTCCATTAGAATCATATGTGGAAAGCATAATTCCTCATATATAGCAATAGAATCATAAATATCAAAAGGATGGGTGTTTGAATGACTAGTTAGCAATAAAAATCAGACAAAGTGTACCTAATTTCCATCGGGTGGGACTTTCCTTAACTAGAAGGTGTCCACTAGGGGGGTAAATCACTTATATATTAGCAAAAAAAGGTCTAAACCTAATAAATCATAGTGAACTATTGGTAGGAATAGATAAAAGAGATGAAAACCTAAAATGAGTTATGTAAAGAAATTGAATTGAACTGGGTGTTTCCTTCGCATTTGTATCGGCCTTGATTTTATAGACTCGACAAGATGTTAATGTTTAGAAGGGAATACAGTTGTTAATGCTTAGTGTACCAAACCTTAACCTAAAGTTAGCAAAGGGCCTAGTAATGTCTAAATCATAAAGAAATCTAGTTTGGATGGGACTAACAACAATCATGTACTTGATTTCCCTATATCTTTGCCATATGTAACAAATGTTGGTGCTAAATACACATGTGTTTAATATGCCATTATTTCTCGTTTGGCATTCAACCAAACTATAGGTTTTTATTCAACAAATAGATGTAGGTTTTCATAAATATCTTAACATTGGGCCCATGCATGAACTCAACACATCAAGTAAGTTTGCATCATCCATTTTCCAAATATCACACATGTATGAATTCATGGGTAATGCATGGATGAGATGATGCACATTTGTCATTGCATTGATGGCCTATGGAAGAAACACATTCAACAACAGTCTAGGTAGACTAGAGATTAAAATTAAAACTATGGGAAACCATTGGACAACTAGGGAACCAAGGGAAACTACAATGTTCAAACCCTCACTCTTGATCTAAAATTAAGAAGACTTGTATTCTTGAAATTATTTGCAAGATTTAATTCATGTGTTAAAATGAAATGGATCAATTTTGAAACACAACTTTTTATAGAAATTACCATTCAAGATGCATATAAACAGCAACAATAAAAGTGCGAACAGAAAAACACATAACACAACAAATGATAAAGAGTTCACCCCTCTCTTGGAATACATCTCCCGGTCTAACTCAATGGATCTTTAGCCATTTTCTCAAAAGTTCTCCAACATGTTATTTACAATGCTCAAAATTCCAAATAATAGATGGCTCCAATGGTTTAAACGTCCAAAACCCTATCTAGGCTTTTTCGGCACCCTCGCTTGGCCAAAATTGAAGAAGATAGGCTTCCTAAGTTCCCCTCTTCAAACTTGTTGTCTTTGATCGCCAAAATGCACCCTTTGCCTCCTCAACCTATCCCCCATGCGCATTAAATGTGTAAAAACCCATCACAGGGCATAACCACACAACTGGTACAAACTGTAGGGACGACCACGATCGGCCCTTAATCGCTAAGGTCTACTCGCATATGGCCATCAATGACCTTATGTGTGCATATAAAGTAGCTAAGTCCAATCAAATGATTGAATAGCCGGCGACCGGTGGTTCTATGCTAAAACATATGTGATCGGGCTCACACAAAAAGGGCTATGATTAAAACATACCATGTGCCCGTGGTCATATTACAATGTATACAACCGTGGGTTAAAGTTTGAATGTGCGCACGCTAGTTAGTTTAAACCGTGGCCATATGAAATAACAACATAACCACGGGCTAGGGCTAAATTTCCAAATTTCAACCCCTGCGTCAATTTGAAAGCATTCAAACTTAAATAGATCAAGAATCATATATATTAAGCAATATGTTATGGCAACGATATTGGTGGACTTTGGTAAAGACTTTGGTACGCGGATGGAGGTCAGCTGTGGTCGAAATCGGTGGACTCCAAATAAATTCTGAGATAACCAACCATGTCGGTGCCACCGCGGCGTACCATGTCTAGCCATTACACGCGGCACCAAACCATTTTCCTTGATAATGCCACATGTCATCATTCCATTTTCCACCAATACCACGCTTGCTCAGCCATATGTGTCGCATACCGCCATCGCCGCAAGATCCTGTGACGAATTGTACAAATAACACATTTTTTTACATGTTTGTCAAGCTTTGAACACAACGTGATATCTCTCTCATCCGACGCTCGCTTGAACCCAAACGAGTTGCATTGGTTTCATGATGCATCTACACTCTTGTTTGATTTGAAGCGATTCGAAAGCACTTTGAATTTTGAGCAAAAATTTGATCCCTCTAGGATCACACCTCCCCATTTAAAAGCTTTTGGACCTCCAAAGATCTTTATTTTCAATCTATCTAAAGATGAGGGTATAGTCTCTCACCTTCCAACCTCAATCCACTTGGCTTTGCTTGATTTGTACCTTTAATACTAACTTGCAAATACTCTACATTTCCTCGCTTTGAAGTTCACATTCTCTGTCAAGGATTGTGTCTTCATGCGCTCTGTGAAGATACTCGATGGGGAGAAATCATATATAGAAGGAATATCAACATGCTCTCCTTGATCATCAATCAAAGGAGGCTCCATACCTCAAATTCTCAACATTAACAACCCATACATTTGCATATAAGGAGGTAAATCTAAACGAAGCGGCATTGTTACCAATCTTGTCAAGAATCTTGAAAGGACCATATCGAATTGGTTTCACTCTTTCACCTTCTCCTTGCTCTTTTCCTCCTTACTAATGTAAAGCCAAACTTCATCTGTCCTGAAACCGGTGGATCAACACGATAGCTTGTCATGTCTCATCTTGTACCTTTGGCTTGACTCTTTCCAACTACTCTTGTACCATTTGATGTATCGACCAAATTTGTTCAATGAACTTTGCTGCCCTATCAATGTCACACCGAATTCATCAATAGAAATATCCCAAAGATAAAATCTAAAGGAGATTTTGGCAAATAGCCAAAACATGCTTCAAATGGCTTACGCTTGAGTTGAAGAGTGCTTTAGCTCTCAATCAGGGCATGTTGAATGTGGTGTAAATGCTCATCCCAAAGTTTAGATGCTTGCTGCAATAACCACTTAAGAAGATGCAACTAATCGCTCCATTTTACCACTTCGTCCGACCATCACTATGGATGAAAAGTTGTGCTCTTTTTTCACTTTGGTGTCCATGAGTGCCCATAAACTCGACCAAAACTCCCAATAAATCGAGAATCCGGATCAGAAATAATGGATTTAGGGTAATCCCAAAATGTACCCAAACATTTTGAAAGAGCATTTGTCTGCTTGCTCAACCGGTAACTCCACTTCTTACAAGGCAATCGTATCACACATTTTCTAAATCAACAACCACAACATAAAGATAATCATGATTTCAAGGATAGGTAAGACTCCCACAAAATCCATAGAAATACTTTCCCAAGAACAAGAAGGAACCGGAAGTGGAGCATACAAACCTAACTTCTCACTGCTAGGGTTTGTTTGTATATCATGTCCAGACATCCTTGAACATATCTCGATACACTTTCATTCATTTTAGGCCAATAGCGCTATCTTTGCAAATTAGCCACCGCCTTGCCTACACCAAAATAACTAGCAATAAGAGAAGAATACTCTTCTCTTATGATGTTGATCTTTCACCTCGGTGGAATGCTAGCTTGCCAAGATGATACAAAGATTATCATGCACATGGTAATCCACCTCCTCAACATGGTTAGAATGACAAAAAGTCTCATATACTTCTTTAAAATAAGTATCTAAAGCATATTTCTCAACATAACTCTCATGCATGATAGGGACTATGCTTAAGAATAACCGGAGCACTAATAATAGGCCTTGAAAGCATAATGCTAAACTTTGTTATAAATTCCCTTCTATACCTTATGACCAAGTGGAACTATTATAGAAAACCCATCCACCTCATGTCAGTTTGTTGTAGCTTTGTTTCAGGATTGTGTACTATGCTGGTTGATGATCCTCGTGGTAATGGTTTCTTTCCCAACAAATAATGTTTCCATTTTTTCACACTTTGCACCAATGCATACAACTTCTTTATCATAAGTAGGATAGTTAATCACGGCACCATTAAAAGTTTCAAATGAAAACAAATGGGCTTTACCATGTTGTAGCAAGATCGCTCCCATTGCATATCAATTGTTGTGACCGCTTGGATTTCAAAATGTTGTCTTAAATTTGAGTGCAAGAACTGGCGCTGAATCGATCTTCTCTTTCAAAGTAATGTTTCTGTTGCTTTCCTCCCATTGAAAAACTTGCTTGAAACTTGTCACATCGCATGTAGTGGAGCTGCAATGGAAAAAAAGTTAACAATAAACTTTCTCCACTATTGGGATGCTCCTAAAAACTTTTTACCTTTGTCACATTGTTGGGTTTGGGCCATTCCACATGACTTTGACCTTTGGAGGATCAATTTTAATTCGCCTCACCAACAATATGCCCTAAGTAAATAAGGAAGTCTTTCCAAACTCACATTTGAGCATCTTCAAAAACAACTTTCCTTTCTCAAAATATCTAAAACTTGTTTCACATGCTTAACATGCTCTTTCACGAGATTTGCTAAAGATCAAAAATGTCATCCAAGTAGACAATAACACAATCATCAAGAAAAAGGCCCTGCAGACATCATTCAACTCTCATGAAAGTAGCAGTGCATTGCAAAGCCCAAAAGGCATTACCATCCATTCACACAAACCTTTGCTTTGTTTTGAAATTTGTCTTCCATGTGTCTCCTTGGACAATCCTAATCTGATGATATCCGCTTCCTCAACCAACTTAGTAAAATACTTGCATCTTTCAATTGATCAAGCAAAATCATCACCCTAGGAAGAGATAACCCATTTCACTGCATCTTGTTCAAAGCCCCGGAATCAACACACACACACGCCATGTACCCTCTTTCTTTGGTACTAACACAATTGAGATCCACATGGAGATACGTGCTTGGTACAATGACCCCTTTGTCGAAAGCAACCTTGATTTGAGCTTTGATTTGCATTTTCCATTACTGACATCCTGTACATACTAATATTTGGAAGAGGATAATCTTGCTGCAATTGAATTTCAAGTGTTGATAAATTCCTTTGGAATTTTAATCCCTTTGGTTCCTTAAACATCTCATCATATTGGATTAACAACCTCATATAGACTAGATTTTTAACTTTGTATCACAACCTTGGAAAAACTTCATTTCAATATCATCTTCTTCTCGGTTTAACTCATTAAGAGAACAAAATTTTTGCTAGCATTGACTAATCTCTTTCATTTGTCCCTGCATTTACAAGTGATAAATTCATCTTCTTTGATGGGCTCTAACAATGTACTCAACTCCATTCTTAAACAAGTGATACTTTATTCTCATGACGATGAAAATTGTTTTTCTATCATATAAATATGGGCTCCCCAACACAATACCACGTGATATCCAAAGGAATAACATCAAGCTTTCCTCACCTCATCAATAAATTTGGTAAATGATAGCAAACCTAAGTTTACACCTTCTTGTCACCGTGTTTAGCATTATCACATAATCCGTAACCAAGAGGGTATGGCTTAGATGTGGACTTGTTCAATTTTAATTTCTTGATAGTGTCTTCAAATATAAGGTTGCCTAGAGATCTAGTATCAAATAGAGTATCTATTTTGGTATGCTTTGAAACAACCCTTATATGAAAATGAGAATTGAACTTTTTCAATTCTCTCTTTTTCTTGTAAAGTTACATTGAGATTATTGTTACTTGAAGAACTAGTACTTGAAATAGAACCATTACTCGATAACCCATGGTCAGATCTTAGCTCATCACCCAAAATGTAACTCTAAATCATAAGTTGAAGGAGTTGCAGCAAATTTACCTTTGTCGCCAAACTCTTGTCTCATTTAAAGATGAAGTTTCCAACAATGGTCTCATCATGGCCATCTTTGAACAATGTTTGCATGTAATTTTTCTCCTCTCTTAACAACAACATTATTTTTCCATTTCCCTTGAACTTCCCTTCGTTCCTATGACTGAAAGTATTTTTCACCCCCATGAATTTCATTCCTTCCTCTTGCTTCCAAAGTTCATGGGGTCTCTAAAAAATTCATCTAGATTTGAAGGGATAAACATGAGTATTGTATGTCTCAAATAACTATGTAAAGCTCCAATGTATTTGAGTAAAGTTTTAAGAAGACAAATCTATTCCCCAAAACCAAAGCTCTCCTAAATTATTGAGAAAAGATTTGCACATTTTGTCCTTTTAGTCATGTCTAAAAATTTTGCCAATCCATAGTAGCTTTTTGCATATATGCCAATGGATAAATTATTCCTTTAATTGCAACAATAAAATCATTCCAAGAGGTTAAAATTTTACCACAAGCCTTCATGTCCCTTGAGTCTTGGCTTCCCACCAAATGAGTGCTGTACTATCCAATCTTTAAAGAAGCAAGTTGAATCTTAGTTTCATCATCTTGAATTTTTGTATCCTACAATACACACTTCAACTGAATTTGACGAATCCAATTATCTAATCTCAGCATTTACCCTCTCCATTGTACATTGGCACCAATTTAATATCAAGCTTTAACAAAGGAATTCTTGTGAAGGAGTTTTACCATGTCCTTGAGAATTTGAAGAGGTCTTGAACTAGTAGAAGAAGAAGAAGAAGATGAGGTGAGGGGTGGTGGAGGTACACCATTCCTCCATTTCCATTTGGATTTTATCACCACTGCCTCCTTTGTGCTTTGAAGGGTTGAGCCTTCACCTTGCAGTAACCCTTTGTATTCCTTTCCATCAAGAGTTTCCATCATTTCTCTCATTTCCATCATAGTTTTTCTGAGATCTTCATCTTCTGCAGGGAATATGTTCATGACTCTCTTCATGGAGCTATACTTGGTGAATGCCTCCTTGAAATCCTTATGGGTGATGATATAATCTTCCTTGTTGAAGGATGAACTTGGCTCTACAAGTTGACCTTTCTCCTCCCCGTGAGCTCTTCAACCCCTGTATATCAAAAACAAACACTTGCAAATAATCGTGTCTTCAAAAACCTATGCTCGATACCAACTTGATCTTAAAATGAAGAAGACTTTGTATTCTTGAAATTATTTGCAAGATTTAATTCATGTGTTAAAATGTAAATTGATCAATTTTGCAACACAACTTTTATAGAAATTACTCATTCGAGATGCATATAAACAAAAAGACAATAGTGAAATCGTAAAACACATAACATATCAAATGATAAATGAGTTCACCACTCTCTTGTGCTACATCTCCTTGTCCATCTTCCAATGGATCTTTGTATTATTTTTCAAAGTGCTCAAATATGTATGTTTTACAATGCTCAAATGCAAAAAATAGATGGCTCCAATGGTTTCAAAACGCCCAAAAACCCCTAGTTGGCCTTTTTCGACACCTCGCTTGGCCAAAATTGAAGAAGATAGGTTTCCGGAAGTTCCTTCAAACTTGTTGTCTCTAGATCGCCAAATGCACCCTTGCCTCCTCTCAACCCAGTCTCTAATGCATAAATGAAAACCTTAACATCGGCCGCAACCGCACACAACCGTACAAACTGTAGGACGGTTACTGCTATTCTAACCGCCAAGGCCCGGCGCATAAGCGGGCCACTCATGCGTGACCTCGCTACAAGATATGTAAAGGGCTCCAAGTCCAAATTGGAATGACAACTACGAAAGCACGGGCCCTGGCGCAAACACTTGTGACCGGACTTATACAAAAAGGGCTATGATTAAAACATACCACGCGCACGTGGTCATATTACAATGTATACAATCAGGGGTTAAAGTTTGAATGTGTGCACGCAAAGGTTTAAACCATGGCCATAAGGACACATAACAAATATGCACCTACGGGCTAAGCCCCCAACCCCACTTCCGTACAATTTGAAAGTATCAAACTCCAATATAATTCACACCATATATATAATAAACAATATAGTTATGGCGCAGTTAAGTTAGTGGACTTTGAAAAAGATCTGTATAATGAGGTCTCGGGGTTGAGTCCTATGGACTCCAAATAAATTTTATACAACCAACCAATAACAGTGTGCCACGTGGCCTAGTCATGGGTTGTCACGTGGCACCAAACCATTTGCCTTGATAATGCCACGTGTTGTTATCCCATTCGCCAATCGCTTCATTACGGTTACTCGCCACGCGGTCGCATACTCATGTCACATCCGTAATGAACTGCATTTTAAAATAACACATTTTTGCCTCGCTTGTCGCTTTGAATGTAATCACATATCTCTCCTTTCATCCGACGCCCTGTTTGAACCCAAACATGTTGCATTGGGTTCGCGACAACAATACCTACACTCTTGTTTGATTTGGAAGCAATTCAGCACTTTGAATTTTGAGTGTACTCTGATCCCCTCGATCACTTCTTCCCCACATGATTTTCCTCTCTCATTATCACCATCCCTAGATCAACCATTGCATAATCAATATAATTTCTATTTATTATTTATAGGTTCATCATTAATAAACAGTATCAATTATTTATACACATTATAGATGTATTATAAAATAATTATATATCACTTGCATTATGGAACAATGTAAATCACATTAACATAATATTTATAATAATATTTAAAAATTTGAGATATGTATGTAATTTCCAATAATAATTTAAGAATTAAAATAATATTTTACAATAATGATGAAAAATATTTAAATATTTTATAAAATCCTTTAAATTTTAGATTAAACCATTAATTTATTCCTTGTATTAAAAAAATCATAATATAATATAAATATGACAAAATACAATTTAGAATTTTTCCCTTTTTATTTGTTTATTTCCATGTAAGAAAGGGCCACACACTAGCGATCAAAATAAAACAACCTCCAATAGCCTGCATTCATAGATATTAGTCATTTATTTAATTTATAAAAGCAAGTTAGAAAGAAAAAAGAAATAAATAGATATCGACTTTTGGCTCATTTATTTATTTACTTCAGATTTTTTGGCTCTCCAACTTGGGAACACATTCCTTTAGGGAAGTGGTCTTTAGATCCCAAATTTGACCCTCAGATTCCTTTGTTGGTTACCTCAGTGGTGTCAAAGGATATCGACTCTTGAATACTTAGACACATGAGCTCTTCATTGAGTGTAATATGCAATTTGAGGAAATCTCTCCTATCTCATCCTCTCATCTCCCTCCCTCCACTGCAAATTTAGATAGTGACTCAGATTATTTTCCTCCAACTACCTCTTCTCACAAAGTCGATCGTGTGGTTTCATCATCCTCTTCACATAGTTTGGATTATAAGGATGAATATTCTCCTCCTCCATCCCTACCATGCCCTGTTGGGATTGCTAAACACTTGATTCTGTAAGCACTCTTATTGGGGATCCTTTCGATACTCAAGGGAATTGGTCACAACATCGGGATATTCCATATTCCTACATTGTCATAGCTTCATATCTATATTCCTTTTCACGAAGCATTAGGTATTGTTGAGTGCGATTCAACAATGGATGAAGAGTAGAACTTGTTGATTCAAAACATAATTTGGGATCGTGTTCCACTTCCTAACAGAATAAAATTGTCTGTGTAATTGGATCTATCAAACCAAATTTGCATTGGTTGGATTAGTTAATAAGAGAACTTTTCCCCCATTTCCAAAATGAACTCCATTTGTGTGATACTTGTTATTGTTGCATCTCAAGGTTGAGTTGTACATCAAATGGATGTGAAGAGTGCATTTTCTCATAAGAATCTACATGAGGAGATTTACATGATCATCCACGGGGATTTGTTCAATATTCTTCACTAGTTTGAAAATTGTATAAGTCTCTCTATGGTCTCAAACAAGCCCCATGGGCTTGGTATGCCAAGATGGAATCCTTTGTTCTCTCAGTTGGGTTCTCTAGATGTCACTCAAATATGAATGTTTACATCTTAAGATAGGAGTATTCTCTTCTATTCCTATATCTCTATGTTAATGACTTGATTGTCACTAGGAGCACCTCATCCATCATTGCAAATGTCAAAACTGCTTTAATTATTCATTGTGTATGTAATTATCTCTCTAGATGTATTTTATGTGCATGCTTATTATTATTTGATGTGCATGACATATTGTTCATTTCTTTCTGTATGTTGTAGCATGGATCTTGATTAATGCATGCTAGTCTTCTTCTTTACTGCTTATTTTCTCAACCACTATTATCATAATCAAATCATTTTTGAACCATGTTTTTAAATAGCATGGGCTAACCCAGTAATGGTTGGGTAAGCATTACAAGTTGAATTAAATATGCATTGGAGAGCACACTAGAAGTAATGCAAAATTCATATAGGAAAGTTAGAATACATGTGCACTAGTAGGAATGTTGAAAACAAATTCTTAGTGTATATATATACATGCATTAGTGCATGTGAGAATTATTGGACATGCATATGGAATTCTTGTAAACTCTAGGTATTCTGTGACTGGATATATATTTCAGCCAAAGATGCCATGAATTTAAAATGTGACTAATGATGGATTATATATCTAGGAAAAAATTTTATAGCATGGTTGAAAGTGATGATGATGCCACTTTGTATGAAAACCATCCATATGAAGACAAAAATGAGGATGGTAAAATGTTGATTAGAGGTTGGTCGAAGGAGCCTGCAAGCTTATACAAGATACCAACTAATCAAGTAGTATCATGTAATTGATAATATCCATGAAGGTATGCACTTGGTTTATTATGATGCATAAGTGCTTAAGGGAAATGAGATAAGAATTCCCTCAAAATCTGATATTTGAATTGATATGTATCATGAGCATAACATTCCATTATATGTAGTAAAGTAAAATATCCTTTAATGCATATAAATATTATTCAATGTTAGAATGAAATCATGTCAATTTTAAAAGCATGAATGTTATATTGGTTATGAGATCATAACCAAGGCAGTTATGATATATAATCCTACTATATAAATGGATGCTAATATATTTTTCCATGTGTGATTCCATGATGTGGTTGGATATGGAAGGGATATAACGTTGTACAAGTGCATAATGGTCTTACCCTGTATAACCAATGTTTGGAATAGAACCTCTTTGTGGATACTGAAGATCACTAAAGGATTATATTGTCGGTGTTGTGTATGGGTTGAAGAGGAAGGTATATGAATGATTGAGCAAGTAAATGGGGAAGAATTTGGATGATGTGTTGAGGTGTTTTCTAAACATTCCAACTCACCATAGAAAAACACATGACATAGATATGTGGTATCTTAGAGTCAATGCAAGGATGCATTGTGTATATGTGGCCATGGGTATTTGCACATAGGTGTATTGGTAATATTTGATTCCATTATAGCTTGTTGTGCTATATGATATGTATACAGGAACTAATAGTTTCATTCCATTTAATATGAACAATTTTTGGAAGTGATTGAATTGTTGGTAAGATACAAAACTCTAAGATCATTTCTTGAGTTGTTGAAAATGTTGCAATAAAATATAATGTGCATAAATACTGAAAATTTGTTT
>SNQJ01S0143186.1:1373-21295 GCA_010110895.2 Picea sitchensis
ACTAGGAGGTATAATTACAACTAATGGAATAAAGTCGACATAAATAAAATAACATTACTAATGTAATATGCCCTAATTAAGGGGTAATGAGCCAATATTAGGGCTTAACAAATAACACCATAAGCTATTGGAGATGTGATTAAGTAGGACACATTTTTGTTCACTGTAACACCATGAGATGCTACAGCTGTAGTGGATTTGGCCACAAATTCTAGGATTGTTGGAACACAAGAAGAAAGTCCATGATGAGGAATTCACATAACATGACTAGAAGAAGGAAGGGAGACATATTTAAAAATATGGAAGCTCAGAGCTCAAGTTCTGAGAAGTAGGGACACATTCAGAAGTGGGTGAAGAAGACTGAACAACCAGAGCAGAATGGAATCCTTGAAGGAAGCTCAAGTGTGTCATCTACTAAAGCATACGCAGCTGACAGTGGTAACATTCACGTAAATATGTGTGCTAACCTTGAATAGGTTGCGTAAATACGCGATATGTCTTTGCAGCAGGTCGTGTATATGTGGTAAATCCTTGGAAAAAAGGAAATGCATAAGGGTTGCATCTTGATGTGATGGTATAACTTTGTGTTGCAGGGTCTGACATAGTTTGTTGCAGGCTCTCACATTGTTTGCTGCAAGTTTTCATGGTTCTATATTGGATTATGTAAATTGATGATAAAAACTAATGAAAGGCCATCGTGGATGCATGTAATTAACCCATGAGTATGGATTGAGGCATTTTATGTTGAACAACAATGTTGGTTGTGGTAGTGAATTTATGGCACCTTGGTTATATGATATATCATGATGATGCTAGCTATAAATGTTATTGATATATTGAAGCATACTCCTAGAACATGTATTGTTGGATGCTTATTATTTGTTGTAGTAAATGGAGGATTGAAGTTGATCTGTTGGTGCACATGGCTAGTACATATTTGAGTTTCATTGATATATCTTGTGATGTATTATTAGAATCATAGCGATGAATATCTTGGTGCATGCATTTGGAATGTGGATGGGCTACATATTGGGAAATGTAGTTAGTGAGTTGATGAGATGATCATGTTGTACATCATTGATGACCCATAGCTTGATCTATAGTTGATGTTTGATTGACACATGTTTATGGAGGATTTGGCATACATGTATGAGGATTCATCATGTTGTGCTATTGGTGCATGGTTGATGTACTTGCTTGGTACAGGTGGTGATACATGTTGATGTACAAGTTTGGTACACTCATAGATGGTATATGTTTGGATGATAAGTACTTGGTTAAAAGTACACCATTGGTATTACTTGATTAGCATATACTTTGGTACATGAGAATTTTGATGGTTATGGCACTCGGTTCATGGTAGAGGTATATTATTGGTGATATGACACTTGTTTTGAAGCACATGGTTGACATGTTGGTAGAGGGATATGGTTGAGACACTCCATTGATGATATATTGTGGCACATTTCATGGTGTTGATGTACATGGGTGTTGTTCATGATGAGAACACATGTTGGTACATGATGTACTTGGTTGATATTTTGTTCATGATTCTCTATTTCATTGTTGACATATCTTTTGCTTCATGATGTTGGTATGGAATGAGTTTGATGCATGGATAGGTCCAAGGATCGTCAAAGAAAAATAAGTTTTCTATGATCTGGTTGAGGAGTAGCATTTGCAGCAGAAGCATGTAGTCATATTGCAGAGAATATAGGGGGAGTCATTATTCTTCCCATGATTCTAGGATGAAAGAGACATATACTTGGAGAAAGAGCATAGTTCCAGGGGGAGAAATGGTCACAAGGGGGGTATGAGCGATGTATCTTCAACATTACATCAGAGTGATATCCTGTATTCAAAAGGGGAGAGATTATTCAGAGGAAGATCAAAGGCATTCAGAGAGGGGGAGTAGCCCCAAGGATATTTCAAGTAGGGGGTGAAACACCAAGAGAATAATGGCCCTTTTCCATTGATGTCAAAGGAGGAGAGATAGTCACATTGATGTCATTGATGTTTATTGATGGGGAGAAATAGTCACATTGATATGATTGATGACTATTGATGTAGAGAATGCCTTGTCTATAGGTAGACATCAATGATTGGTGTTGAAATCAATGTTAGTATTTCCATCAATGCCAAAGGGGGATATTGTTGGATCATGTTGTCATTGATGCCAAAGGTTTGATTGATTGATATAATTGATTGATACCAAAGGATTGATTGATTAATAATTGATGTCAAATGTAATATGTATTGTCCTTAATGAGAATGCATAGATGAATATGGATCAATGAGTCATCATTGATATGATGAAGATGGATCAATGAGTTGTCATTGATACATGATGCATAGATGAAGATGGATCAATGTGGTTTCCTTGATGAATTTGGATTGATGTTATTGTCTTATCATCATTGATAAGATGCACAAATGGATGAAATCCAAAGTGGCCCCCTTATGGTGAAAGCCCTCATGGAAAGACGCTTTACGGTTGAGTTATCCTTGAAGTATGGTTGAAGAACCCATGCTTGATTGTAGAATAATGAGATGAAGATCAGTGAATTTGTAAGTGAAACTATCCTAGATGGATAATGTTTGTCATGCCATTTCCGATGGTATATGGAATGTCACATAACTCCTCATGGTTTGAGAGTTATGGCCTTACGAAGATGAAGGACCTTCATATGTAGGCTTGAAGCCCCAAAAGGTCAAATAAGTCAAAGAGCTTGAAAATAAGAAATTAATATTTAAATGATAAAGTGAAGTGACAAAGTCAAGGAGGATTATTTAAATAATAAAGAGAAGTGACAAAATCAAGAAAGATTATTTAAATGATAAAGTGAGGTGACAAAATCAAGAAGGAATATTTAAAAAGTACTTTCTAATTATGGAAAGTGGTTAACCCTAAAAAGAGGAATTTAGGTTAAGTGACCTAGAAATGGGTTAAGTGACCTAGAAGTGGGTTAAGTCACCTAGAAGATGAAGAGTATAAATAAGAGGCAAGGGTCTCTTGTGAAAGACATCTCTTATGTATCTCTTGAGCATGTTTTGAAGATCTATTCTAAGAGAGAGAGAGAGTATGGAGGATCTCATGGACGCATCAAATTTTCGGCAAAGTCTGAGATCATGACGAAAAAAGTCTCAGAGGTCTAGAAACCCTAGTTTCCTAGGTATATGCAGGCTGCAGTAAGATAGGGTGCATACATACACAGGCTGGATGAGGGAAGGGCATGTACAGTGGATAAAGTCTTGAAGACTTGTGGCTGAGTTGATGGCAGGCTCCTGAAGAATGAGGCAGTTTCTAGATTTGCATTCTATGGGCTCAGATATGCCATAGAAACTCTAGTATGATTACATTGTTGTCTTGATGGATATTCTTGTTTGTTGTGTGGTGAATTCTTAAGGAATTCTTGGTATGGTTGTTATGATGTGGTTTGAGTTGGTTTATGGAGTGAGCAACACTCTTATGACTCAGTATTGATATGATGGCTATAGTATACTGGTTGTTTACACATGTTTGAGTAACATTCATAGTGTATGGTTGAGAAGCATGAGTAGGCTATTGGAGAGCTTGGATGTGTTGTGACTGGTTGTGGGTCAGATTGGACAGTGAGAGATAGAAGAGAACTTGATTGCAGGTTGCAAAGGATCTAAGTGCGTGATGAAATGAAAAACCCTAATTGCTCAGAGGTGATACACAGGTTGTAGTACAGACTGATCGTGTACATATGCAGGCTGTAGTGAGCCAAGGCGCATACATACGCAGGCTGCATTATTGACAGGTCGTGTACCTGTGACAGATTGATATATGTGGAGGATTGTTGCCTCATCTTAGTTGGTGCTAAGGATGTAAGAAGAGTATTGCATATAGAGCTGGTGATCTTGTAGAGTTGTATTCTATTCAGTTGTTCCTGATAAACCCCAAGGATTGAAGTCCGTAATAAAAAAAGAAAATTGTATATACATCTTTTGTTCTTTGTGTTCCTTGTGGTGATGATTTGTTGATGATATATTGCTTATATATGTTGTTGATATGTGTTCACATTTACCTGGTTATAAATGGAAACAATGATTAATGAGTTAAAGGTGATTGCTAACTAATGAGTTTTGTGTAAGAGGGAAGTTTTTGGAAAAATATCCCTACACTGTTGACCCCCCCTCCCTCTCAGTGTAGTTGGTGTGTCCAACAATATAGCATGAATTATCCATCACCCAATTTTTACGAATAGAACCAACATTTGAACATCAATCATGCTCAAACCTACAAGCAGTGGCGAACAACATCATAAACATCAAATATGAACTAGATCTGATCCTCCAATCAACAAAGGGGACCCACCTACTAGTATTATATATCGTTAGCTTATAATAATAGGCTTTACCAATACTTTGCGGGAAAAATCCTCATTGCGATTTTTATCATCAACAATGTGCTTAGAAGCACTTCTATCCACCAACCAAGTATAATTTTCAGGGGTGATTGTTCCTATGAGAGTTGATATTAGGATGTAGTCATCATCACTTGAATCATCTTCTCTTGAAATTTTCTTCGTTGGTTCATCATATTCAATGGCATGAGAATGATGCCTCTTTCCCTTTTCCTTTTCTTTTAGTTTAAGAATAAGGGGACAAAATTTTACAATGTATCCCAATTTTTCGCAATAGAAACACATCATATTTAAACAGTCTCTTTGATTCTTCTTCGAATTTTGAGGTTTCTTTACGGATGATGTTCTTTCTTCCCATTTCATTTCCTTGTATGACAAGCTAAATCTTGATCATCACCCCTCAATTTCTCTTCTCTTTCTACCAGCCTTTTTTCCTCTTGAGTGAAATCTTCCCATAATCTTCTAAACTTGATTAGCTTCCTCCCTGAGCATATTCCTTGAATGGATGAGTCCCATGAACTTGAGAGACCATTGAAGGTGGTCGTCAACATTTCTTTTTCGTCAACAGTGTCTCCAATAGATTCAATATGTTCATTGATTTGGTTCACTCTCGAGAAGTAAGAGTGAATGGACTCTAAATCTTGAAGCTTCAAATTCTTCATCTGGGCCTTCAATGTCATCCTTTTGTTGATGTTTTTCCCTTGAAATATCCAATTCAATGCACCCATCATCTTCTTCGGATATTTTAATGGAGAAACATGATGCATTAGATGATCCTTGATTGAGTTTTCAATAATCCTCTTATTCATGGCCTGGTTATTTTTATGCTTTGAATTGGCCTCATATTCCTTTGGTTCTGGAACTTCCTCCTCAACAAATATTTCTAAATCATGTTCTTCCAGAAGGAGGCCTACTCTATACTTCCATTCTCTAAAGTTTTCCTCTCCTTCCATCTTCTCATCAATTTTGGTTCTAGTAGTCATCCTTCCTAGGAAGATGAATTTAGTTTGCCAAAACACTTCCACAAATCTGTGGAAAAATCTTATTTTTTCGTATTTTCTCTGATACCATATTGATTTCTTTTTGTTTTTCCAACAGTTAAAGTATTATATTCTTTTATTATTTTTTAATATGAAAAAGTTTCACAACTGAAAGATAGATATCCACAGAACAATAAGATATATCCTCAAGGGGGAGAAAACCCTACAAACTTTCCTCAGTATAGATTCCTCCAACATGTACAATGTCATACAATTCTCTTTCACGAAATCAAGACCAAAGAGACCCAAACACTAACCAAGAATAGCCTCCTAGATAAGTGTGTACTATTCTCTTATACTTATATTGAACGAGTGATCAAAATGACTCGATATAACCTCTATGTATACTCTAAAATATATAAGAGACATGAATTATCAATAAAACCTTTCACAATTACACTTAGAAATAACCAATACAATTACATTTTGAATAACTTCCGAAATTACATAAAATCTCAACACTTCTTATTTTTCATCTTTTCATTGTGACTCATCTGCTTGAAGATTTTCTTGTGTTTTCACTTTTTGGTGCCCTGCTTCATCAAATTTTACATTGGCACTCTCTAAGATTTTTTGTAATGTTGTATTGTAACATCTATAATATTTTCTTCTTGTTGACTAGCCAAGAAATATACCTTCATCAACTCTAGATTCAAATTTTCCTAAATCCGCATTATCTTTGTTTATCTAGCACTTGCGTCTGAAAACTTTGAAGTATTTAATTCTTGTTGGTCTACCTTTCCATAATTCATAACATGTTTTCTTGTTGTTGACTATGATTTTCCCTCAATTCAGAATGTAAACTGCATTGTTGACTACTTCTCTCCAAAACCTGTCATGTGGCTTGAGAATGCACTGTCAACGTACCATTGGTTTCCTTTATTTTGAGCATGAAGGGAAGTTTGCACAAGCATAGATTCATCCTTCTTCTACATCTCTTATTCCTTCTCCCTTTCCGAAACTCCTATGAGTTCTTTATTTTTTTTGACAAGTGTATCCACATCCTTGTTTTGTCTCAGAGTTTCCACAAGGTCACTTCTACAAAAGTGTACTTTGTTCCCATAGTATTTGCATTCATAGCATACAACATTGTAATCAAATAAAGGTGAACAATAATTATAGTTTATGTTTGAGAATACATAAGCATTTATGTCTTTTTTGCATACATGATTATTTCTTGCATGTGTTCTAAAATCTATTGCTTTATGACCAAAATTATTACAACAAAAGCAATAGACAAAGAAATAATTTTGGTACTAGTTCATGTGAGGCCACCTTGGTGGGAAATATATTTTGAATATGCCCTTGTTTTCCTTCGGAGAAATGCAAACTTTATGCATAACATTATTTTCATTCTTCTTGTTGTCTTCATCACTGATGGGAATTTTGAGTACATCATCATAGTTTTTAGATTTTTCTTCATTTAATTTCTTTGATGGCCCTGCAGCTTCTGGATCCTCTTTGGTTCTCATTTGACTCTTATAATAACTAAGTATCATCTTAATAAATGGTGACATTTGAAAATTGATGATATGATCTAAAGTGCTTTCACTCTTTTCAAAATTCAAGCTTTTGTTCAACTGAGAAGTTGACTTTTCAAAATTCTTTCTAGATTCTCGCAATTTTTTTTATTTTCCTTCAGTTGAATTCTCACCACTTCTTCTATCCTTCTTGCCTCTTCTAATTGAACTTTTAGTATTATGATAATATTTTTTTATTATTCAAGGATTTGTGACATTTTGGCTTTTGAAACACGACCCTCTTCTTCATATTTTACAGTTGCTCTTTTTGTTTCAAATTATTTTTCCTCGACTTCTTTATTTCTCTTAAGGAACACATGATTTTTTCTTCAAGATTGACTTCTCTTTTAGTTTCAACATTTTCGTATTCTTCCGAATTCGTCATTTATTTTCCTTCATCAATCTTTGTTTGGATTTACATAAAGAGATTTTCTTCTCTATCACTACTGAAACTTCTTTCACTTCTTTCATAAGATGAGTCACTGACCCCTTTTGAGTAGAGGCTCTTCTTCTGCTTATAAGAGTTCTTCCCCTTTTCATGATTTTCCTGTTTGTGGCTATTTTTTTGTTGTTGATGTTTTCTCTTTACGTTATAGTCTTATTCATTATCAGTACTTTCATTTTTTTCCTATGTACACTTAGCAACAAAATGTCCTACTTATCCATAGTTAAAGAATTTAAGGGGAAGCTTGCCTTTGAACTTTCTAAATACATTTTTTGTAATCTCAAAATTTTTTCTTCCTCTAAGTCTAATTCACATCTAGAACAATCACTTGATTTGTGTTCTTTGTTCTTCATCTTCTTTGAGGCTTTGAAAGTGATTCTTTCATTTATGGTTTTTCCTTTCCAGTCCTCATTTCATACGCAGTGAGGATCCCATGCAATTCATCTATTGTTAATTTACCAAGATCCTTTATTTCCTCAATGGTGTAAATTTTGGCATCAAATCATAAGGGGAGTGACCTCAACATCTTTTGCACAATCATTCATTTTGCAAATGTTTTACCAAGTCCTCTGATGTCATTTAAAATTTCGTCCACATGGAGGAGATAGGTTACAACATTTTCTTCTTTCACCTTCATATTATCGAACTGTCTTCTATGAGTTTGGATCTTAGCCTTCTTGACCTCGTCATGTCCTTCATGGGTGTTTTGAAGTTTGTCCCAAATTTATTTTGTTGATTTGCAATGCATAACTTTCAAAAATTCTAATTTTGACATAACACACAAGATGGAGTTGATGGATTTTGCATCATTTTCACTATCCTTTCTCCCATCTGTATCATTGGTGGATTTTTGGGGGTTGTATAACTAGTCATGAACAATTTCAAAATATCAAAACCAGGGGCCATTAAATATGTTCACATCCTTATACTCTAGAAGACATAGTTTGTTGTATTAAACAACAGAGCCCTATTTGTAGAGAAACCTTCTTGACCAACCATGTGTGCTCCCACTATCTACCTTCCAATGGTTAGACTATTTTCGAATGAACCGTCTATGATACCAATTGATGATAACACACTTATACTAAGAGGGGGAGGACAATAGGTATAAGGCTATCATTTTTTTTTAACATTCATAAACCATAATGAAGCAATCACATAAATGTAACAACTAGAAGACACAATATTTTATGTGGAGACCCTTTCGGGAGAAAACCAAAAAACTGTTTTTTTATAATTTTGTAAGAATCAACGTACTGTTACAAATGTTTGTAGGAACCAACCTACTGGAGACACCAATCCCCACTGGTACAAATCATGGTAGGCACACACATATTATTACATATATTTGTAGAAACCAATCTACTGGAGACACCAATCCCCTCTGGTGTTTGTAGGAATCGACCTACTAGAGTCATTGATTCCCTCTATTGTTTGTAGGCACTGAACTACTAGAGACACCAATCCCCATAGTTGTTGTTTTTTTAGGCACCAAACTACTTACACATTTACAAGTTATTCATGTGCATTTCCTTCATTGTTTACTTATTCCTTATGTCTTCACCAAATACGCTCTCCACTCATTACTTTTTCTTTCGTCAAGTCTGCTTTGCACTCACTACTTCTACTTTCACTAAATAAACTTGGCACTCACTCCTTCTTCTTTCATCATATCTTCTCAGCGCTCACTCCTTATTATTTTTCAATATTTATTAGTCGGATCTTCACATTACTTCGTCACTCTCTCCTTTTTAAATAATATTCAATGTTTTCTCATATTATATTCTCATATGTAAATATTACATTTCTTCTCTTCACCCACACACTCTTTCTCACAATCCTCTTCTCCTTTAATACTTTACCATTAACACTACATCAAAATTCATATTCATTTGAAAAGACATGAACTTCATTAAATAAATAATTAATTTCCCTTTTTTTATTTACTTTTCAACATACCATGGGGAAAATACCACTATGGGTTTGTTCACGGGCAAAATTGACCGCTCGCCAACTAGAAGAGTGAATCCGGTCCGGGGTTGTCTAATTAACCCAAGCCGTTTGGATTGACTCACTCTGACGGGTTTAATGGATCCGTTGGCCAATCCAAAGTCCTAAATAAAACAAAGAGACAAAATAACTCACTAACTAATAATTACTAATATATATATATATCATATATATATATCTGGAAACATTTAAATAATAGTTATAACAGTAAGAATTACATTTGTCTAATTTAGCCAACATACAAGACCTAATATGGAATTATGAGTTTTAAATGCACAGACTCTACAAAAAATCAAATGTAGAATAGTGTTTTTTTCATTAAAGTAAAATAAAGAGAAGTAAAGTACTACTTCTTTTGGTTTGTTTTTAATCTATGTGCATCTGTAAAATCAAATATCAAACTACTATTTATTTGAAAAATGTAGATAGTGAAAATTATACAACATATAAGAATATCTATAATAAACAAGAAAAGGAATGTGACTATTAATATTAACTTGAAGTATGAATCAAGCTGATTTTGTATCATCGGTCCATCCCGCGAGATAAATCACATTTGTACATCTTCTCACTATTTGGAGGTATGGCCCGTACATAGGCTGTATTCAATTACATTCTAAAAGCGATAAACTGCTTGAGAATAATAAGCTGTGATATAATAGACTACAAGCTATAACACATGAGATAAATCCTATAGTTACATCTTGCATTTAATCAGCCAACATGTTTAAGGTAAACCTTATATCTGAGCTGGATGATCATTTCCACTATTTTCACATATAACTAAAACATCAAATCATGAGCTGTGAAGGAATAACTATCTTGATGACATAATAATCTGCGAAGACAAAAGATATCATGATCATCAAATTATACCCCGGATAGGGTGACGACATGAAAAGAGTCCGACTTTCAGGCAATCACTCATCAACAGGCCCTAAATCTGGATGGCAGCACGCATCTCTAGCATTCTGATGGGAAGCGGAAGACCATCGCGAGTTTACACCGGCTGAGGCTCCCTGGTGATAATTCATTGTTCCTCTGAAGTTCAGTCGATCACTTCAATGAACGGAGGATCCGGAAAGACCAGTTACGCAATGAAGGTTCCAGTTACCAGACTTCTTCAAGGCGGTGAGGGAATTTAACTGTCATTTTATTATACCATTCCTTCCTCCTTATCGCTTCAATATGAGGGCTCTCTTTGTTTGATGAAATCTTGAGTAGCCCGAGGCAGTTTGGAGTTCATATGGCTGTTGTTAATTACGGTCGGGGCGTTCAGACTTTACCTTGATGTTGTCAGTCGAGACTATTGATCTTACTTGACGTGGAATTGGCACACGACCGGTCTCAATGGTTAGCGGCGCGCGGGTCGCGAGGAGCTAGGGTTAGGAAGCTCCGCAGGCATAGCGCCAAAGCAGCAGGCGGAGGCTGACTCACGACTATGGCATCCTCAGTGTAGCGAGGCAGACCGGGTAGAAAGGCGGCGGATGCTGGAGCTCCGTATTGAAGGAAAGGCTGGATTTCTGTGAGATGGCCTTAACTCCGGCTTAGCGAATACGGCGAGGGGCAGCGGCGGGAGAATGATTAGCCCATCCTGCATAGTGAGAGGACCGTCCATGGCGAATTTCCAAGCATGGAATTTACACTTGCAACACTAATTTCGCCGGTTTGAACATTGACTGACGAAATTGATGATATCGAAAGGATGTCGTTGAAGAAATTATGCCTCGGTATGGTGAATTGCCAACTGACAATGAGCCGAGTCTGGAAGGCGAGGAATAGGTAGCGAGCTTCGCGGGAGGACTTTCGGACTGAGAATTCTCCTCATGATGGATCAAAGGTGGCGATTTACGCTGGTTTTCATCGAGAGCGAATTTTAGCGTGGTCGAAGCTTAACGCCACATGGACAGTTCGGATGCTCCTCCATGCACCCGGCGTTTGGACATTCTCCTGAGCACCACTTTCCGGGAGTTCGGCTCCTTCAAATGTCCCTGTGCGTAAGGAGTTGTCCATTCAGTGAGCACAAGCGTAGATGATGAAGATAGCCAGGCATAAAACTGGCCCCAAGTTTTACCCCAATCTGTTTTGCTTTGGGTTTCTGTCTGCACTCTTGAACCATTTGCTGTCTGGAGATGACGGCGCAAAGGCTATTTAGGTTTTACTACATCCTGTTTTTTGCTTTCGGTTTCCTGTCTTCTGCACTCTTGAACCATTTGCACCTGTCCTGGTTTCCTTCGGGCAGGACAGGTGCCTAGCATATATATGTTTTTATTTGCTAAAAACTGCTATTAGCCCCTCAGATACTGGTTTCCGGATATCGGCAGTATTCTCTGGTGGTTTAAAGCCTTGACTCTGTATTTTTGTCTAAAGTTCTGTGATTATCTAATATAGAAGGTCCTACCCCCTTTTTTTACTCAAAAAAAAAAAACAGTCATCAAATTATCAAGATAAACAAATTATAGACAACCACAACATTTACAGATGACTAAAGCATAAATGTAAATATGTGTTATGTCCAAATTCGAGTATAAGTTGTCCACAACTAGCCGCAGGCCAAGATGTCTAGATTACAAAAAATAATGGGTTTATAAAGCCTTCAGAAAGGTAAGTATTTCCTCTTCTGAGATCAGATATTGGTTACAAAAATAAAAGGGGGAATACAACAACCCAGATCCTACTAAATCCTCTAAAGATAACAAATTTTTATTTTTGTTCATACAAAATGTATCAAAGACATGACTGGCAAGTCTCAAAGATGCCTCGGATCAATTAGTAACCATGAATTCCTGAATATCCTGAAAGGAAAAGGAAAAATAGAAAGATTTAGATACATATTCAAACATCAATTTGCAAATTTCGAATTAACATAACTGGCTACAGAATCTTCTGATTCTGTAGCTAGTTACTTTAGTAAATGAAATCTAATTTATTGAAAGAACAAAGTAATTTAGTTTTAACAAATAATCCTATTTTAAAATAAAAGGACCATACCTCCAACTGTAAGATCAAATCGTATCAAACAATCTTGGAATTTACTATGGCTGTTGCAGCCTCAACATTCTTAGATATTAAATTGCCTGTAGTCTTCACACGTTTCTCTTTTCTTTGAAAGACATATTTGAGCCTATGGTTTTTATTAGTTAAGGCATCAATCTGATCAGTGAGAGCCTTAACCTGCGACTGTAGGATGGGTACATCATTGTAGTATTTATCGATCCAGAAACGACAAACTTCACACTTCGTCTGAGCGACGGTCTCTTGGGAAAAAACATGATTGTGAATCAGAGCATCTTCCACACAGACAATAGATTCATTACCCAATTTAATACCAAGAAACTCTGCATTATGTTTCAGGCAGGGAGGTAAATTGTCCACAAAGTTATAGGGTCGATCAAGGTGTGGCTCGAACGAATGAGGGTCTTCTTTAGCGAGGAACCTATCGATTTTAGAGTCTGAACTCTCATGGACATCGATCATGCTGATTGAGCTCGCATGAGAGTTCGAATTGTTATGAAGCCTCCTCGAAATCAGCCTTCCGACTCTCTTGTTCTTAAAATTTATATCAGCATTGCTTTTAGATATCTTGCCTGTAGATTTATTTAAATTTTTAACAGGGTCATTAGGGTGGATAAATTGCTCACGAGCCTGCTCAATAATCTTTGGATCGAGTAAGGGTTTGTTGTAGGAGGATGAGACACAGGGCTGGGTAGGTGTGAGAGGCACTGTAGGGTAGAGAAGGGTCTCTTTAATCATGAGTTTGTCGACCTCCTCTATATCAGGGTTACCATAACCATTTCTGGTTATGAACAAATCCCAACTGTCATTCTGCAATTCTAATTGATGCACAAGCAAGATTTTAATTAAGCCATGATGGAAGAGGCTCGAGTCTGATCATTTCTTTCTATGCCTTTTACCCATTTTATAAAGGCTCTTCAATAAATAATACAACATGTTCAAAGGAAACCCCATAAAAATCATGAGCAGACGCAAATGGTACAGAAACACAAGACCAAAACATCCTTCACATCTGAAAAACTGTTTTAACACAGCAAGCAAACCATGCCAGCGAACTTTTAGTAAAGAGATGGGCATACCTTTGTCACATCCTTTTATCTTTCGAGATGTAAATAGAAGACTCCAAGGAACTTCTTCCACTTTTGCATTTTTGAACCACCTTTGACAGCTTGCAAGGAGTCCTGTAGCTTGACTTAGGAAATCCTTTGTTACCTCTAGTTGGACATCACCAACCTTAGCTCTACACCCATCGAAGGAGAAAGTGAATTCCTAGGCAGTTTGTAAATTGAAACACTGAAATTTTCTAAGGAAAATGAGCCAACCATTACTCTCCAGATCTTGTTTGGCATCGTCATATAAGAGAAGAGTTTGAATGCCATTAGTTTATACTTTAACAACAGGAACCATACTGGATGAAAGGGTAATCAAACACAGCGTGCAAGGAGGGTTTGTGAGAACTGAGCAGAGCCATACTCAGAGCTCGAGAAACATCAACAGTGAATGGCGTATGAGCAGAAAACTCATAACGATAAGATGGGTGTTAATTGAAATGCATGCGAAGAGGGTTTGCAAAGCCCAAGACCAATCTTAGAAATGATGGTTGACTGCAAACCGTATCGCCACCTTTCAAAAAGTACAAGCCAGTACCATAGCATTAAAAAGGAAATGAGTGTGAGACATAGTGGGTTCGATCATATGGTTTGGGAGGTTGAAAATCGAAAATCAAAAACCTAGTAATGAAGAAACATATAACCAAGAATCAAACAACAACAAAAAACCATGCCAATGCTCAAATCAAAAAGGTCCTTTGTTGATATAACTATCAATCCCTAAGAAATCTTGGTGTTCAAGGAATCGAAACAAGAAGAATAGTTCTTCATGGCAAGGAACAAGGTTTCAATAATAAACTATAGAAACAATTTGCCTTTAATAAATTTTCAAACAGAATGATAACACAGTCGCAAGTTTTCATGCTTCATTTTCATGCTTTCAGTCATGAAAACAAAGCATGAATAAACAATAGGGAAAAGCGACAACTTACAACTGTCATTTCGAAGAAATGCTCATGAAGAATAATAAAAATTCATGACCCCAGTTAGACAGCTATATAGATCATTTAATTGATATAAAAAGTTAAAAAAATATGTTGGGCTGCCAACAATGGCAACATGCTGGGAGAAGCAGTTATCTCTGTAAGACGAACGAGTTCATGTTAGAGAAATATGAAAAACTTCAAATCGAAGAACAACTGAAAGATTATTTGAACATTTTTGATAATCATGACACAATCTAGTTTCAGATATATTTTGTTTTAAAAAGAACGAAATCTGGTGACAAACTTCACAAAAGAAAGCCATGACGTTTAAGTTAATGTCTCCAATACTGTTGACAGGGCCACTGCTGCCAGTAGGAATCCATAGACTTGAAAGGGATGTCAATTAACCCACTCTGATATATGTATCATGTCCAAGAAATTTTAAATTAGAACGAAGGACGCTTATGGCCAAAAACAAGATTCATACCTGAGAAATTTCTTTTACCCGACATTGCTTCACTGTGAGCGGGCCTGTTCAGTACCCCGGTGAAGTTGTCTTGGAGTCATGCATGCATTTACCCACTGCCAGTAGACTTGTTCAGTGTCTTGGCGAGTTTACAAGCACTTCCCACATCTCTCTGAGAGTTTATTCACATTCTAATATAGTTTTAAAGATATTCAACAGAGCGGGGTGACACTGAAAATTCTAATTTTTTGACACAACTTAATATTTCACAGGCCTTTAAATTTTTCTTGCTAACCTTCATCAAGATCTGAAAAATAGTTCATTGATAAAACTAATTTTCAAGGATAGGGAGAGATCGTTGAGTTGCTTTCTTAAAGAGAAGGGACATCGTAAAGAGATTTTTTAAAGATAGTCGTGAATACTTTTAAGTGCAAATTAAAACTGAGAAATCAACTTTCAAACAAAATATCATCTTTAACTAGCCTACAATTTCAGAGAAAGAAAGAAATTAATGTTCTGACAGCCTTTGACAGCTATTTTCAAGATGAAGTATTCTATTTTCTTTGTCTGAGTTAGACCGTAGTACAGGCATGTTTGTTTCAAAAAGACCGATAAACAAAAATGAAAACAAAAACAAACCAGCAAAGAAAAACAGACAACAAAGAAATCAAAACAGAAAAAATATGTACAAAAGGTGTGTCGGAGAGTTGTCAAGTAAAATACCTTTTGAGAGCTTGACCATTCACCGAGAAGGTGTCTGGCTGTCCCTCTAAATTATGTAGGCGGAAAGAACTAGGACCTAGGTTTTTAGCAATTAAAAATGGTCCCAACCATAGGTTTTGGAATTTAGTATGTTCGCCTTTCCCCTCATGAGGTTTGTACCACTTAAGGACAAGATCACCTACCTCAAAAATTTTGTCTGAGGCAAAATTAGAATCGAACCAGTTTTTTACAATGAGTTGATGTTGATCCAATTTTTGTTTTTCTTGAGCCCTTACTTCCTCTAACTTTAGCAAAGCATTAATCCAACTTTCCAAAGGAGGATAGTCTTCTTCTTGAACCTTTAGTGATAACTGCAGAGATGGAAGAAGAACATGTGGTGGAAGAATCGCTTCCCTACCGTAAACGAGAAAAAAGTGGGAATTACCAACAACAATCTTAGGAGTTACCCTATCAGCCCAAATTGCATTAAATAGTGCATTATGCCAGTTTTTATGGTTTTCGGAGACCGTTCTCTTGATGATCTTGATCAGGTTTTTATTAGTCAATTCCGCCAAACCATTTCCTTGGGGGTAATAGCTGGCAGAATACTTTAATTTAATTCTTTTTTCTAGAGCGAAATCACTCATTTTGAGAGACGAAAAATAGGAAGCATTATCGAATACTAGGAATTCAGGAATACCGAAACGAGTGATAATATTCAAATTCAGAAAAGATATTACCTGGCTGGTGTTTACCACTTTTAATGGTGCAGCCTCAGACCATCTAGTGAAATAATCTGTGATTGTTATGATGTATTTATGCTGCTCCACGGAGGTGGGGTTGATTGGGCCTATAATGTCAAGGCCCCATTGTTGAAAAGGAGAGTCTATCAAGACAGGTTGCAGCGGGAATGATGACTTTTGTACTCGTCCATAATCCTTTTGACAGATTACACACTTGCGGCATAACGCATGGGCATATTTGAAAAGAGTAGGCCAGTAATATTGTGCCCTTAAAACATTGTGGGCAGTGGTGTCTCCACCGAAATTCCCACCAGCTTCCCCTGCATGTAATTCTAATAAGACTTTATCTGCTTCATCTTTTTCTAGACAATGCATAAGTATTCCATCGAAATTTTGGCGAAACAATATGCCATTTACAGCTGAAAAGAAGTAGATTTTAATCTTAACGCTCTCCTCTTTTTGGGATCAAGGTGACGGGGAGATGATCTGTGAATTAGATAAAATTTGATGTCATCATACCAAGGACTAGTAAGATATTGTGCACAGTAGATTTGATTTTGATTGGGCTGATCTTGAATTAACATATCAGTTTTATTTTGTTGTTCTACAGCTGAATCAGTGACCAATTTACATAAACCTTGGCCTCTAACAATTTGTGCTGGAGTGATTTCAAGGTCATATTCTTGTAAGGACGTGACCTAGTTTGCCCTTTTTTCACCCAGTTCTTTCTGTACTAACAAATTCCTGACAGCAACGTAAGGGACAATGATTTTCTTCCTAGACTTCAGTAGATAAGAACGAAAGTGTTTTACTTCTTTAAAAACAACATAAGCCTACTGATCTACTACTCGGTAATTAAGTTTTTCTCCCTTAAAGGCTGAGCTCATAAAGGCAATAGGAACTTCGTTGTTTTCAACATTCTTTTGGGTTAGCACGGCAGCATAAGACTGATGAGAGGCAAACGTGTAGAGAGTGAAATCTCGCGAAAAGTCAGGGCTCATTAGGGAAGGAGCATCTATTATGGATTTTTTTATTGAGTCAAAAGATTGACTTTCTAGAGGTCCCCAATGGTACTATACATCTTTTTCTATTAAGTTTTGTAATGACCTGACCATTTCTGAAAGGCTGGGGACGAACCTTCTAACAAAAATTATCTGACCTAAGAAAGATTGCATGGACTTTTTGGAAGAGGGAGGGGGTAGTTTTGAAATGACTTGGGTCCTTTCAGGGTCAATGATCATCCCTTCATTTGATACAATGAATCTGAGCAGCTTGCCTTGTTCTACTGCAAAGACATATTTTTTGAGATTTAAAGAGATGTCGTACTTACGACATCGTTGTAGAACAGACCTTAGATGAGCTAAATGATCTCCTTTATTATTTGAGAAGATAGTGACATCATCTAGATAAACTACTACAGATTGATTGATTAGACCGCGGAAAGTGATATCCATCGCTCTCTGAAAGGTGGCACCGACATTTATAATCCCAAAGGGAATTTTTCTATAAGCATAGGTACCCCATGGAGTATTGAAAGTGGTCTTCAACTGGTCTAGGGGAGACATAAGGACTTGGTTATACCCTAAAAAACCATCTATCAATGATAATCTTTCAGAACCAGATACTTGTTGGAGGATTTGTTCCATGGGAGGAACAGGGTAGTTGTCTTTATCAGATGCTCGGTTTAAATTTTAGAAATCGACACATAGTCGAATTTCACCACTCTTCTTCCTTACAAGGACAATATTAGAGACCCATTGTGTATGTCTTACAGGGAAGATTATCTTAGCATTCAAGAGTTTGTTTAGTTCTTTCTTGACTGTTGGTTCAAGTTTTGGGTGAATATTTCTTAACTTCTATTGAAAAGGTTGGGTTTGGGGTTTCATGGGAATAATGTGTTGTATGATGTTAGGATCAAAGGTTTTTAGATCATCATATGTCCAAGCAAAGACATCCCTAAATTCCTTAAACAACTTAATAAATGTTGTCTTTTCTTGCTCTGAACATCCCATCCCCAAATTGATGCATTGTGGGTTATCTTTAGTTCCTAAATTTACTTTTTCATGTGTCAAGGAAGAACTATTCGTTTTACAATTCACTAATTTTCTGAATTTATTGTGCAAATCATAAAACCTTTCTAATCTTACCATGGATTTTGGGATAGAATTTACCATATCTGATCTTGACTACGGAGATCTTGGATCCGGTATCACTGTAAAATTGCGAAGGTCTTCGTCATGGGTACCTTCGTCGATAACTGTGCCTTGGAAAGTATCTTCCATGTGAAAAAAACTGATGATCTGTTGTTCATCATCGAAAACTCTCCAATTCATGATGTTGTTCGGGATGAATGGCCTGAACAACAACTCAACAGAAAACGCATTTGGAGAAAGGCTTTCTGTAGAAAAAAGTTTTTAGTTGACATTAGCTAAAAAATCAACCTCATAATTATTCAATCTCGAAACAGAATTAATGTTAAACGCAAAAAAATTGTTCATTAAATTCCATACCTCAGTTTGATAGATTTTCAGGTGTGGAGATAAGCAGTGAATATAATTTTTTACCTGTCTAACCACAATTTATGAATCACCAAAGACTGTTAAATTCTGAATCCCCAAATCTAGTTCTTTTTTGAGACCTTGCAGGAGTGCCTTGTATTCGGTCGTATTGTTTGTGCATTCAAATTTTAACTGACAAGTGATCAAAGTTTTGTTACATGCTGGATCAATGAGCACACATCCTGCACCGACTCCTTCCTTATATTTAGATCCATCAAAGAAAAAAGACCAGATCTGATTTTCGTCAGGTGCATGTGGCCACTAAGGGAGGGTTGTTGACTGTGTGCATGTCATAATTTCAGACTGTTGTTTCAGGTCAGTAATGGTAGAAGTTTCAGCCATGAAATTGCCGAAAAAAGTGTTCATCCCCTGCATTTCAGGTGAATTAGAGGAAGCAGTGGATGGTTCATTAGGATCATTTAAATCAGTTATTGTGAAATTAAGATAACGCTCATGATTGACCTTGATTATGTTAGGATTTCCATTCTCGGGCAGCCACAAGTGAGACCAATCTGTCACAAAATAATCATGTAGTTGTTCAGACAAATCTCTACTTAAAAACAAGCCATATACTTCGGGGATATCAATGACAATAATATCAATAACCTGATGGAATTTAAGATTAGATGATAATATGATAAGTACATTTTTTAATTCACCTATTACTTTAACACTAGTCTGATCAAGCTGAATAATTTTCAGACTAGAAGGTCGAACTTCAGCATTGATTTTTTGGCAAATAGACCAAGGGATTACGTTTGACGATGCACCTGAATCTACCATACAATTATGTACATTCCTATTGAAAATTTCAAAAGTCAACAAAAAGGGTGGGACATTTCTGCGAGTATTAACAACAAAAGTTTGATGTTTTTTAGTCGTAGCCCCTGGAACTAGTTTATCTACATTTGTTACACTTTTTATAGCAAGGTCTCTTTTATCATAGGACTCTAGCGTCATTTTAGCGGAGACCTTTTGAGGTGTTTTGGGGTTGTTT
>SNQJ01S0143187.1:0-24772 GCA_010110895.2 Picea sitchensis
CTCGAAAGTGTATAGATCAAAATGTATTATTATTCTCTATATTTATTATTTTAAATTTAATTGTATAAATTTCATATATTATAATAGTTAGAAAATATAAATTAATAAAATCTTTGGAAAAATTAAATATTAATAAAATACACTCATTGTGATTTTAGTAAACAATTATATTACAACTTTGTCTTGTAATCTTTGAAGCATCAACGTTATTATTAGTGAATACCTATGTTATAATGTTATTATTATAATATATGAAAAATACATAAATATTCAAATCACAATCATTTCACTCATCAATTTAAGAATTTTTATTTCTAAACATGTTTAATCAACATATTGTATCTTGTTGGACAACAAACAATTCACCGTGAACAACAGTTAAACATTATATGACATTAATATTTATAACTTTTTGCAATCACAATCCAAATTAAATGTTTTCATAAAAATAAAATTAACATTATATGGCAACTATAAATTTAAATGAGTGATACATATCAAAGTTCACTTAAAAACAGAGAAATCATTAACAATGTTCATCATTAGCATACTCATATTACATTTTATAAATCAAACAACAACCACAACTTTATATGAAAAACATAATATACATGAGTGATATACATATGAATATACATGTCAAACATACATCTCAACAAAATCTGCAATAAACATGTGATATATAGATCTCCAATCAAATATAAACAAATCAACATAAATGTCAATTAGTACCACTACTAGCTAGATCCACCAATAGATCTAAGTGCATCAGTGTCTCTACTACCAAAGGTAGAGCCTCTATCAACAACAACTATCTCATAAAAAAATGTCGGAAAAAGTGCACTATCAAGTGTCTCTATATCAATATGATAAAGATGTGCATGAACAATAATAGATGTCATCATAGTGTCCAAAGCATTGAAATCTTGTGACACATGTGGAGGAAGAGGAGGAGGAGAGGAATCAGTGGATGATTACACATGTGGACTAGGAGAAACACAACGATTGGTGGATGGTGACACAAGTAGAGGAGGAGGGGGAGGGTCAGTAGAATATGGTGACCCATGTGGAGGAGAAGCAAGAGGAGGAGGAGGAGGGGGAGGAGGAGTATCAGACGTGGATATGGGTTCAGACACATGTAGAGGGGAAACATCAGAAGGAGGAGGGAGAGGAGGAGGATCAGACATGTATATAGGTTCAGACACATGTAGAGGGGAAACAAGAGGAGGATGAGGATCAGACATGGATGCAGGTTTAGATACATGTGTACTAGAAGAAAGAGGATTGGTAGATGCTACAACCGACTCATGTGGAGGAGAATCAGGAGGAGGAGGAGGACCTTGTGGTGGATTAGAGGATGTGAATAGCTTTGATGATTAACTGTATGTAGTGGGATCATGAGTACCACTTGATGCAGGAGCATCATAAGCAGCAAGCAAGCGCGGAGATGGAAGACAACTGGAAAGCACCAACGCACATTTTTTTGAAATGTTTTGAAACATTAATGTAATAGTTAAGAGAGTGCGTACTTCCATATTGTAAACAGATCTTGAGTAGTTTCTCTCATCTGTAAGGAGTAAAGGCATTTATAGGCAGTTAATGTAAGTAGGTAGATTTAAAAATTCTAGATTAGACAGTTTGAGGAGTTGGAGGGAAAACGACTATAGACACCCTCATCTTGTATCATTTGTAACATTAGTAACATTATCACTTGAGCATAGAGCATAGAGAAGATAAGAAGTAGGGATCTGTGTAGAATAACCCATGTACATAAGTTCTAAGATAAATATATGAAGCTTTGATTCAGACTCATGGTGTTCTAATGCTTTCTGTGTATACATGTTGAATGTTATGCTCATGGTTGTTTTACTCTTTCTGTAGTACATTTGCTTTTATGCTATGTATGTATGATTTCATGTTAAGTATTTGAAGTCTGAGAGAGTAAGGAAATGAGTTTCAATTGTTTTTCTTCTTGAGTCAAAGTTCCTGCAAGGAGTGCATTGACGGGTTCAGAGTTCATCTCTGAAAGCTCAGGAGGGATACTGTTGTTCTCATTTCCCGTAGAAGTGCGAGTCAGGCACAAAAGTCATGCAAGGTGTGCGCAGGCTGGTTGGAAGTTCAGAACTTACCAACCCAGGAGAAGGTTGAACACTACTGTCGCAAGGGATTGCACAAAGTCAAAGGATTAAAATACTCAGACGTATTTGAAGAGTTCCGCAATGAGTGTGTGCATAAATCTATTAGGAGATTTGAGTTTGAGAAAGGAAGCTCGGGAGAGTTTGCACCTTCAAGTTGATGAAGAGAAGAAGAGGAGTTTTTGATCATCGTGCAGAGTCTAGGTTAAAGTAAAGAGGATTGTTGAGGTGACCCAGAGCAGAGGTTCTTTGAAGAAGAAATTGGACGGTCGGAATTCTCCGAGGAGAATCCCTGAAATAGCGAGGACCTTAGGATCTAGGGAAGTTGCAAGGGAGTTAAGCGTTGGATAGATCCTCTCTTCAAAAGGTAGAGTCAACGTGGACCATCAATTTCGATCTGTTCAGGTCGTTAACTGTTTCTTCATTTTGGGACTTCTTAGATCGGAAGGTGGAGCGGACAGAGAATTCAAGTGTTAGCATATTCAAATCCCGGTACGTGAAATTGCACTGACCGTTGGATCGAGGGAGAGTTCACAACCGTTGATCTCCTAGAGAGCGGAACCTTAGAGTTTTGGAATTTCAAGGTTCGGAGGTTCGGGAATCCCGAAGGCATAGTGAAAGTGCATTTCGATGTTTGAAACCCCAAAAACGCGAAGAGGAAGGGAAGGCTGGGACATTTGAAATTTCGGCGAATCGACAATTTGGGTTTCGGGACTCTAGGAGTCGAGAGTAGAGTTGCACGACATCGCAACTCCTGAAATCGCGAAAGGAGAAAAGCCGAAATTGACATCAGGAAGGGTCAAGTGTTTACATATTTCAGGTTTCGGAGGTCAAAGAGGTAAGGTGCTCGACCACGGGATTTGCGAAATCGCGAAGCCCGATATCCCAAAATAAAAGAGGAATTTCCTCAAGGTGTTGTTGTGGGTAGATTTCCTGAAAGGGAAATAGAGGAGTCAGTCGAGCTCTCGGGTTGAAAGGAAAAGATCCTGTGCAGACCCTAACCTATGGGTTTGGAGAAGGTTGTCTTCGTCAAGTTTGGTATCAGAGCCTAGGAAAATTTTCTTTGCTTTATGTAGCAGGGAAAGGAGGAATTTTACAACCATGCCACCAAGAAGAAGAAACAGACAAACACCCGATCCACCAGAGGAAAGGGAAATTCCAAGAAGAAAGGGTAGGCAATTACCTAATCCACTAGAGGAAAGAGATGTGCATGACTTACGTGCTAGGATGTATGCTATGGAAATAGCACAGAGGCGTGCAGTCGGTGTTGGGGATCTCAGTGATTTAGAAAGTGAAAATGAAGTCAGACATGAAGGAGAAGAAGTTGCAGCAGAAGATGCTATAAATGAACGCCTACTTAGGGTTGTTGCAAGGATGGGTGCCAGGGCAAAAATGGACATTCCAGTATATGAAGGAAATAGAACACAGGATTATATTATCCGTTACCCATACTAGAGAGGTCGTGGGATGTAGTAAGCATGGATATTGTGTTGGGATTGCCAAGAACACAAAGAGGGTTTGATTCAATCTTTGTAGTAGTGGACAAATTTTCTAAAATGGCACACTTTATACCATGTCAGAAAACCAACGACGCAACTCACATTGCGAGCCTGTTTTTCAAAGAAGTTGTTAGACGTCACGGCTTACCAAGGAGTATAGTTTCGGATCGAGACACCAAGTTTGTGGGACATTTATGGAGGACTTTATGGAAGAAGCTGGGGACAAAGTTGTCTTTTAGCTCAGCTTATCATCCTTAGACGGATGGGCAAACAAAAATTGTGAACATAATCTTGGGAGATTTACTAAGGAGCCTAGTGACTGAACATCACAGTCAGTGGGATCACATTATGCCATAGGCGGAATTTGCTTACAATGATTCGATCAATAGGAGCACGGGCCAGAGTCCATTTCGGATTGTTTATGGAGCACAACCCAGGGGAGTTTCTGAACTGAAAGATTCAGAACATAATGAAACTAGAAGTGCTAGTGCAGAATATTTCACAGAAGCAATGAAAGAACTTCACAGCAAAGTGAAGGAGCGATTGCAGAATTCAAGCCAAGAGTATAAGCGTAGAGCAAATCAACATAGGAGAGAACTTCAATTTGAAGTTGGTGATTTGATTCTTGCACATATGAGGAAGGAAAGGTTCCCAAGGGGAGCATATAACAAACTGAAGATGAAGAAAATTGGACCATGTAGGATCATCAGGAAATTTGGGGCAAATGCATATGAGATTGAATTACCCAATGGGATTGAAATTTCATCGATATTCAACATCTCAGATTTTTACCCTTACAAATATGGAGAAGCAGGAGCAGACAGTGAACAGACAGAGGTTCAGTGGGATAAACAAATGCCTGTAGCTAAAAAACCACATATGGAGAAAATACTTGACAAGAGAGTCAGCAAGAGGACTAGGAGAAAAGACTACTTTGAATACTTGGTCAAATGGAAGGGACATCCAGTTGAATATGCTAGCTGGGAAAATGAAACAAAAATTCAGAAGCATGGGCAGACAGTGAAAGAGCTCATGAATAGGAGTTCATGAAAATTTTCAAGCGGGGGAGTATGATGCAGGAGCATCATAAGCAGCAAGCAAGCGTGGATATGGAAGACAGCTGGAAAGCACCAGCGCACATTTTTTTGAAATGTTTTGAAACATTAATGTAATAGTTAAGAAAGTGCGTACTTCCATATTGTAAACAGATCTTGAGAAGTCGCTCTCATCTGTAAGGAGTAAAGGCATTTATAGGCAGTTAATGTAAGTAGGTAGATTTAAAAATTCTAGATTAGACAGTTTTAGGAGCTGGAGGGAAAACGACTATAGACACCCTCATCTTGTATCATTTGTAACATTAGTAACATTATCACTTAAGCATAGAGCATAGAGAAGAGAAGAAGTAGGGAGCTGTGTAGAAGAACCCATGTACATAAATTATGAGATAAATATATGAAGCTTTTATTCAAACTCATGGTGTTCTAATGCTTTCTGTGTATACATGTTGAATGTTATGCTCATGGTTGTTTTACTCTTTCTGTTGTACATTTGATTTTATGCTATGTATGCATGATTTCATGTTAAGTATTTGAAGTCTGAGAGAGTAAGGAAATGAGTTTCAATTGTTTCTCTTCTTGAGTCAAAGTTCTTGCAAGGAGTGCAGTGGAGTGTCCGCAAGGAGTGCATTGACGGGTTCAGATTTCATCTCTGAAAGCTCAGGAGGGATACCATTGTTCTCATTTCCTGCAGAAGTGCGAGTTAGGCACAAAAGCCGTGCAGGGTGTGCGTAGGTTGGTTAGAAGTTCATAACTTACCGACCCAGGAGAAGGTTGAAGAATACTATCGCAAGGGTTTGCACAGAGTCAAAGGATTCAAATACTCAAATGTATTTGAAGAGTGCCACAAGGAGTGCATGCATAAATCTCTTAGGAGATTTGAGTTCGAGAAAGGAAGCTCAGGAGAGTTCACGCCTTCAAGGTGTTGAAGAGAAGAAGAGGAGTTTTTGATCATCATGCAGAGTCTAGGTTAAAGTGAAGAGGATTGCTGAGGTGACCCATAGAAGAGGTTCTTTGAAGAAGAAATTGGACAGTCGAAATTCTCCGAGGAGAATCCCCCAAATAGCGAGGACCGTAGGATCCAGGGAAGTTGCAGGGGAGTTAAGCGTTGGATAGATCCTCTCTTCAAAAGGAAGAGTCAACGTGGACCGTCGATTTCGATCTGTTCAGGTTGTCAACCGTTTCTTCATTTCAGGACTTCGGAGATCGAAAGGTGGAGCAGACAGAGAATTATAGTGTTAGCATATTGAAACCCTGGTACGTGAAATTGCGCTGACCGTTGGATCGAGGGAGAGTTCACAACCGTTGATCTCCTAGAGAGCGGAACCTTAGAGTTTTAGAATTTCAGGGTTTGGAGGTTCGAGAATCCCGAAGGCATAGTGAAAGCGCATTTCGATGTTTGAAACCCCGAAAACGTGAAGAGGAAGGGAAGGCCGGGACATTTGAAATTTCGGCGAATCGACAATTCGGGTTTCGGGACTCTAGGAGTCAAGAGTAGAGTTGCACGACATCGCAACTCCCGAAATCGCGAAAGGAGAAAAGCTGAAATTGACATCAGGAGGGGTCAAGTGCTTACGTATTTAAGGTTTCAGAGGTCGAAGAGGTAAGGCGCTCAACCATGGGATTCACGAAATTGCGAAGCCCGATATCCCGAAATAAAAGAGGAATTTCCTCAAGGTGTTGTTGTGGGTAGATTTTCCGAAAGGGAAATAGAGGAGTCAGTCGAGCTCTTAGGCTGAAAGGAAAAGATCCTATGCGGACCCTGACCTGTGGGTCTAGAGAAGGGGGTCTGCGTCATCACCCCTCAACATATCAATGAGGTTGATAGAACCAATAATATGACACATCAAAATTGTCATGTCATGATGAAAATGCCTCCATGTAGTAGAGATCTCCTCTACCTGTAATATGTACCTAAGGGGTAAAGGTACCACTCTGTGACTCATAATGACATGGGATAACTCATCCACGACCTCTATATGGACTCTCATATCTAGCATGCATGGAATGTGGGGTCTCTATAGTACTGGAGGTTGGTTCTCTCCCTTCTCCATCACCTCATCCTCATGTTGGGGAGGCACAACCCTAGAATATATGTTAATATCTGCAAAAAATGGACAACAATAATAATATAATTGAAACAAAATGTTACAATAAATTACATGTTCATTAAATAAGACGTAAAAATATGCAAATAGATTGATCAAAACATAACGATAATATAATATATATCTCATTTGGTGGCTCCACTGCTATAAATCATATGTTTAGACATCCTCTCTAATCTATCCCTGTGTCCTAGTACTCTACAATATCGAGGACATGATCATCCTCATTACACAATTAATCAAATAACTCCTTTCCCACCGAAGTTATGGGAGATCGGACTGGCCCCTCTTGGGAATCAACTTCCCCCACATGCACATACACGCTTCAAACATAGGAATTGAAATCAGTGTATCATTGGGAAAATGGCATGAACCCTCTCAAAACATAGTGCATACAACTTAGAGCGACATTGATCTAATGCACAACAAAATTGTCTCAAAAAATAATTTTCCCACCTAATCAATCGGGGATCCTACAATAAAATATCTACATAATAAAACATTAGGAAACTAATGCACTACCCATAAGTTATATTGTAATAGTGATGAGAGAACATGTATCATACCCAACCACCCATAGGCCAGACACACTACTCTAACAACTCACTTCTAAATTGATTTTGAATTCTAATAACATTTAATTAATAAAGTAGCATGAAACAAACATAATAACAACTAATGCAATAACCAAGATTCATGCTACATCATAAATTAATTTCTGAACATGCCATGCATGACAATAACTGACAAGCATGCATATTAAAAATATGAATCTCAAATATAATAATTAATACATAGAGGAAATAGAAATACAAGCAAAAAGAAACCATGACAAGGAGAAGTTATCTAAAACAAAATTCAATCACCAAATGGCTGCAGACCAAGGACATTCCACCCAAGCATAGATGTTTCTATTCCAAGTCTCAACAGTAGGTCACCCCTTATCCAGGGCTATGAATCCACAAGGATGGTTCCAGGGTGTCACTCAGATTTCCAAACCAATAAGCACTCTAGCTCTCATAGGTTTCTCAACACACAACAATCCAAAGTACACCAGATCTCTTTTCTCCAGCTTGCACAACCCAAGGGAATGGAACCCCTTCTCTGCCACGAATTCCCTTAGGTTTTCCACCTCCTTCCAAGGATCTAGTGCATCTGTTCAAGAATCTCCATGTTCACATTCTCAACACTCGCAGTTGTGAATAGAATTTAGTACATGCCAATGCATCTCAGGCATGAAGGCAAAAATTCATGGTTGGAATATACAAGTCATTACTACAACCAACAAAACAATGGCTCTTCTTTATCAATTCCTCCCATATACCCAATCCAAGCAAAAGAATGAATGAGGAATGATAAATGAAAACAATGAATGAATGAGTGAAAGAGTGATCCGAATTTTAAGGGGGTATATGGTATAAATTCATATAGAAAAGGCATAAAGCTATAAATCTAATAGATTGTCAATGTGGATCAAGGAGATGGCCACCTCCTCATTAATTAATTGGGCTAACATGTTGCCCATAAGGGTCAAAGAGAGTCCCAGCTCTCCATTATTGTATTGGGTTTTATTTTCCACTACTTAGTTAGTTGGGTATTTAGATCTATTATTATAATAATAAGGACGCATTTAATGAGTTATTTCCATTATCGGATTGGGTTTTATTTTCCACTACTTAGTTCATTGGGTAGTTAGATCTATTATACTAATAATAGAGACTCATTTAAAGAGATTTTTTTGATTTTGTCCAATGGACCATTTTGTAATGCTATATAAAGGCCTAATAAGCCTTCTCATAATATCAAGTTACTCATTTTGGCTTCTCTCATATTTTCTATTGTTCATTGTGAGATTCATTAGATCTGAGTGATTTACTAGTAGTTAGTTTTCTTTGAGCCTCACCTCCCAAGCACTTCATTTACATGTTTTTCTCCATGCTTATTTTTACGCAAGATTAACATTTCTAAACTCCTCCTCTCTCGGAATTCAAGCCATCCAGATCTCATCCCCTGAGATCTGGATAAAAGAGTGAATGGAAAAGAATCGCCAAACATCCCACAAGATGGGTTTATATATTTACCTGGAAATCAAGAACCACATGGCCTTCCCCAAGAAGATCATCTAACCACTTCTCTCAATTAAATTAAGTCAAAAGTAATATGGACCATTGATATTCTCTCTATTGTCGATCGACGATCAAGGATCAGTGATTTCCCTTACGAATCAAACCTTCCCACTGATCTCCTCGATTACTGATCATCGAACATCGACCATAGACCATTTTTTATCCACAAACCAAAATTATCCCATGGATCGTGTCGATGCACGATCTGCCCAATGCGTGATCATCAACCATCGACCATCGGTCATTCTCCCCGACAACAAAGATTGTTTACAAATATCGTTGAGCCATGAACATCGACGATCGACCATCTCTATTGATTTGGTAACTATACTGATGTGGCATGACACATGGATGTTGACGTTGCATGACACATCATCTTGAGGCATCAATCAGGCTGACATGGCATGACACATGGATGTGGATGTGGCATGACATTTCATCACCTTATTTTCTCCATCGGGGAAAGACAATTTCTCTTGGACGAATCTAAACTTCGCATTAAATATGTCAATCCTTGATCCATCAACCATCAACGATCCTAGATGTCTCTTGGTGAACTTCAACACTTCACCAAACTCATCGATCCCCGACCATCGGTCGTCGGTGATCTAAGATGTCATTCGACCGAATTTCTCACTTTGCCAAACTTATCGATCATCGACCATCGTTGATAGGAGGTGTATCTTGGTGAAATTAAATACTTCTCCAAACTCATCGATCCCCGACCATCGTCCATCGAGGATCTAAGATGTAATTTCATTAAATTTTGACACTTCGCCTAACTCATCGATCCCCTATCATTGGTCGTCGACGAGTTCCTTTGACAAAATTTAACATTTAGATAATTTTGGCCAAAACCCAGGTGAATCTGGGCCATTGATATCTTAGCCAAGATGATCTCTATCGTCGATCCTACAAAAATTTCCTAGGATCGTATTGATTAACTTCTCAAACAATTCTGAATTATCTAAAACTTGAATTTTCTCATGAATTTGAGGAATTTCATCTCTAATATTTTAATTTTTTCCCCAAACTCACATAGATATAATTCTGTGTAAGTGAATCTTCTCGATTCACACTTTTTTTGGCCCATAACAGTCTGTTGTTTCAAACAGAAGCTCAGATACTAATCTGTAACATACCTAGCCACCCACAAGCCAGGAACACTACTCCAAAAAGTCACTTCTAAACCAATTTTTAATTATAGCAACATTTAATTAATAAAGAAGCATGAAAGAAACGTAATAATAGCTCATGCAATAACCAATATTCATGCTACAACATAAAAGAATGTATAATTTTGCCATGCATAACAATAACCAACAAGCATGCATATTACAAATATGAATCTCAAATATAATAATTAATACAAAACAGAAATAGAAATACAAGAAAAAAGAAACCATGACACGTGTTGGCACAAGGACAGACCCAGGGTTCAACTCTAATAGTGCACCAACAAGCCCTAACTATTGGCCCTTTCAGAAACACCTGCAGAGCAGATGTAGTCTCACCTGAAGTAGAAATAGGGGGTTGTAGGACACATGTGTCTACAACCAGAGGAAATGCAAAGTGGATCCAAAACAACACACATAAATCTCTAGTTATTCTTTACCAACTTAAGTCTACCTCACACAGTATATCTCAGATCTATCACAACAATGCATAAACAGTATAACAGACGACCAATAACACAACATCAATCACACATAACAACAAGATATACATGGTTGATGCTCTCCCTAGGGCTACGTCCACATAACTGTGTTTGTTTATATTCTATGAAAACATACAGTTCTATCTACACACTCAACTTTCATATCTCTCTCTCTTTATCTCTTCTCTCCCCTCCTTGTGCACCCAGCTGCATGGTTGATCTTCGCACCTAGTTGAAGATATTAAAATACAAGAATCCTCTCACAACACAATGTTTCTTTCGCACACAACAATAATCACTTACCAAAAACAATACGATCCACCTCCAACGAACCCTCCCAGGTCTTCTAGACCTTTATTTATACATTACATGGCAATTGTCTAGGTCTCAAAACCCTATATCCCAAAACCATATGTGTTTAAAACCCTAGGTCAACTTGACCCACATTTTCAGGGCTTCACCAACCTATCTTTCCTTCTTTCCTGCAAGGTGCTCCAAAGAATTCATTGACGTCTTCTTTCTCTTGTTGATTTGTCCATGATCCATATTTCTTACTGATTTGTCTTCATCGATCTTCTCGTTTAATGGCTTGTTTTCCCTTACTTCACTCCTTCTTTTCTTTTTCTTTGACCACTTCGACCCATTCTCAGTCATTGTGCCTTCCACACAGTTCGTACTTCGCCTTTCTTCTTGAATCTTCATTTTCTTCCATAGCCAAGGGCCAACAGGCCCCCAACACTCACATGTGACTCGTCCCGAGGCATTGCAAGTCTGAACCTTCTATTTCACTTCGACTTCATACTGGGCAGAGAAACCTATGCTTTCTGCTCTGTCCCTCCCTCCTTGTGCAGACTGTCTTTTCTATGTCTGGTACCCAGTTTCAACTGCACCTAGTACCTATACCCTTATTCTTATGCAACTAAGAGCTGCGAGGAAGTTGGTTGTCATAGTACAATTTCAACTGGATCCCATTCACTAAACCTTCTTTCCATTCTCCATTCCAAGTCTTCAACTACACAACTCTTCATTCTATAACATAGGCAACCTCATATGGCCCTAGCCAATGTGTCCTGAACTTCCCTGGATGCTTCATGAACTTTCTTTCATATACCAATACCAGATCTCCTTGCCTAAATGCTTTCTTCTTGATATGTCTGTTGTGGTAGGCCTTCTTTCATTCCTTCTGTACCTGCTGGTGAAATCCTGCAATGAATTTGTCTTCCTTCAGTTCCACAAACTGCGCAATCCTGTCTTTCATAATGCATGTGTCATCCATATCTATGAATGTTGTGATTCTTAGACTAGGAACCAAATATTCCATAGGTATGACTGCTTCTAGACCCTAAACTAACTTAAAGGGAGTCTGCATTGTAATCTTCTTACAAGTAGTTCGATATGCCCATAGTATTGTTGGTACTCTCAAATCCCAATCATCTATGTTCACACTGCAAATCTTTGTCAGCGATGTCTCCAAGATCTTGTTGAAAGATTTGATTGTTCCATTCTCTTGTGGGTTGTATGGCATACTCTTCTGATGATGAACTTCAAATTCTTGAGTTAAGGCTTCAATAGTATTATTAATAAAATGTGTACCTTGATCACTCATCAGGATCTTTGGACATCCAAATCCGGTTATGATATCATCAAATATGAACCCCACAGTTGTAGTTGCACTAGAGTCCTTAACTGCTCTTGCTTTTTCCCATCTGGTCAAATATTTTGTCGCAGTGATGATGTATCAAGATCATGTGCGCTTTCCTAGTGGGTTGATAGGTCCCACGAAATCAATGACCCATTCCTTAAATGCCTGTAAGTTTATCTAATGTGTTGAAAGAATATCACCTCTTCTGGAGGGTTTCCCAACTCTTTGGCATACATTGCAGGCTTTGTAGTATTCCTTAGCATCTTTGTGTAAACTGGGCCACCAGAGGCCAACTCTGAGAACCTTTTGCACTGTTTATTTTCCTACATAATGTCCTCCTGCGATGCCCTCATCTTCTTCTGCCAAAATCAATGGTCTCTCTTCCTCCATAACACATCTCCTCAGAATCTCATCAGGTCCCATATTATAAAGTTGTCCAGCTATAAGTGAAAAAACCGCAGCACAAACTACCAGTTGTTTCTTTTGAATGATTATATATTCACGAGGTGCATTCCTGTTGATAGGAACTTGACTATCTCGCCGAAGTGATCATCAACCTTTCTGATGGCCAAAAACTGTGCATCCAGTAGTGTATCCTCCAAACTGGTAGGTTCCTCTCCATGTTCTAACCTATACAAGTGCCCAAGTCCCTTGTTCATTCTCCCTGGCTTGACCACAATCTCAAAATCATATTCCTGGAATAACAATAGCCATCTGCATATTATTCCTCCCAACACTAACTTGTTGACTAGGTATTTCAACACAAAGTGATCAGTGAACATCTTAAAATGTCCTCCCAACAAGTAGTGTCGAAACTTCTACAACATGTACACCATGGCTAAACCTTCTCTCTTAGTGGTAGTGTAATTTATCTCAGCTGTGGAGAGCTTCCTGCTAGTAAATGCTAACAGATAGTCAATATCTCCTGCTCCTGGTTGTGATAACACTGCTCCTATTGCAATAGATGATGCATCGACATGCACATGAAAATCCTTACTCTAATCTGGGAAAACCAGAATAGGCGAAATCACCATTTTCTGTTTCAGTGTGTCGAAGCTCTGCTGACATTCCTCTAACCATTGAAACTGAAAATATTTATTTAAAATATTCTCCATAAGTGTTGTTATCTCTGCATAGCCCTTGATGAAATTTCTATAGTATCTAGTATGTCCCAACATAGTGCACAACTGTCTAACCAAAGTAGGAGGAGGTAGATCAACAATGATGGAAATCTTGGAAGGATCTACCAGCAACCCCTGCTTACACACAATATGGCCTAGAAACACTCCAAAGGCTGAAAAGAAGATACACTTCTTTAGGTTCAGGGAAATCTGAAATTTCCTACACTTATCCAATATTAGTCTTAAACATTCAATATGATTTTTCAATAAGCTAAAAACAGTCCAATCATCAAAATATGCTTCCAAACATTTATGTAAAAATTCCTTGAATGCTTGGACCACCACCCTAGAAAACATGGTTGGTGCATTCTTCAATCCAAAAGGCATCACTGTGTACTGGAAAGAACCCTATTCTGTTTCAAATGTGGTCTTATGGCGATCTTCCTTAGCAATCTCGATCTGGGGATAACCTGATAATCCATTTGTGAAGGAGTAAACTTCTTGTCCTCCCACATTATCTAACGCTTCATCAATAAACTGTGTAGGGAATGGATCATGTAAACATGCATCATTCAGTTTCCTCAAGTCTACACATATTCTGAGCTCTCCTGTCTTCTTATTCTGGACCACCATAGGCCTAATCCATTCTGACTCTTCAATAGGTTCTATGATTCCTGCTTCTAGCATTCTGTCTAGTTCGATCCTGACTTTTTGCTTATAATTGTGATTCAATTTGTAAGGCCTCTGCTTGACTGGCCTTGCATCTGGTTTCAAGGAGATCTTCATTTATCCCATGGGCCCTTTAATTCCCTTCATGTCTATGAACTTGGATGGAAAAAAGTCTTGATATTCATGTAGTAGTTTTGTGATCTTATCAATGGTGGCATCATCCCAATAATCTCCAATGTTTGCGAGCTTAGGTGCTTTCTCTGTCACAATATTAAATTTATTAATTTTGATTGATTGTCCAATGAAAGGTAGTTCGACACCTAGTCCTTATATATCTCATTGTCCTTCAGTTTCTTCGATGTTCACATTCCTAGGATCTTAGTCTTCATCAACATTGATATTGTAACAGCCTTGCAGTTTCTGAAGAGGTGCAGTGATCCAGATGATTTTTGGCACGAAATGAGAGCGGAGATATAATAAATAAATGCACAGAGATATTGCGGATATCCAATAATATAACATAAATGTATCATATATGCAACCATAAACACAGAGATACAGTAATACATGATTTCTATTAATGAAATAAATGTACAGAGACTGTAAAAATACAAAGTGAAAGACTTGCCAGAATGGTGGCAGCTTATCTCTGAGAATAGATGTGACGGCTACTTGCATTCACAATAACATGATTGTTACAATGATTCTCTAAGGGCATTTTTTAACATAAGGAAAATCCAAAACCCTAACCCCGGAAGATGAAAATCCAAAAGGTTTACAGGCCCTGATGGAGGTAGTTGATATGCCAACTTCCCGGGGGCGTAACTTTTGTATAAGATCTCCGTTCGGGGCGCTCGATACCTCGTTAGAAATATATATCTGAGTACTACAATGTTTTTGTGAGAAAAATTTAAGTAACTACCGTGTTTCTCCTCGTTTTCCCAAAAACGTCGTTTAGGGCCTCAAAATGGCTCCAGAAGTTAAGGACCCGAAAAACTGCTAAAAATAGTAAATTACCAAAATTTCCAGAAAACTTTTTTGAGCCAGTTGGAAAAGGTTGGTGGCCACCGATATCCACCTGGATCAATCCTCCCTCCTTAGGAAGCAACGGTCTCCATTGTTTTGAGTTCTTGGGGGAGAGGAAAAAGCATTTGCTGAATCTGAATCTTGGTGAGTTGTTTGCCCTGCTCGAGACGTCGCACTGCTTGGTTTGTGGAAGCCTGTCATGAACCTGTTGAGGCTGAGGTTTTTCAACAAGTCGATATACATGAGAGGATTATGTGCAGAAGGAATATTTACACTTTTCTGCAACCTTGTCATCTTTTGTTGGATAGAAGGTGGTTGGGGCGAGGGTGTAGCGGTTACAGTGTCCTTCTATTCCCCTATTGAACAGATTGTGAAGAAGCTGAATTTGGCAGTATCAAATACTACCTTGCGGCACTGTTTAGGTGGAACAATAGTCAGAACTATGTCTCGTATTCTGTAGAGATGACCCCCTATATGGCTGGACCAAGAGAACATCACAGACATCCAGTGGTGCAACATCACATAATACCTCATGCTTGAAGGGTTGGATGTCGTATGACAATTGAAACTTTTGGATGACATGAAGATTTCATCCTTGGCAAAGCCACCTGATGTTGTATGGTTGCAAGTGTGGTGTTGTTGATAATCCCAACTATTTGATGACCTCTATTGAGATGAGGTTATTTTGGCTTCCACTATCAACAATAAAATTCAGTGGGGTCCCCTTCACCCACATGTGTGAATGAAAAAGGCGCTCCCCCTCTTCAGGATATGTTGTTTATTCTGGTTGAATTGTCGCGGTTGCAAAAATAGTAGTGGGGTCTTCGTCGATGATCTGTCTTTTACTATTATTTTCATAATCAAATTTGGAATCAAGGTTCGGCTCCTTGTCTTTGATCTCGACCACCAATGACTATTTTGAGTGACATTTGTTGATGTTGTGCTAGGGGCGTTTGTGAAAATCGCACCATTTTCCGGTGTCCTTCTTCGTCTTTCCGTGACCCTTCTTTTCATGTGGCTTATACTGGTTTTTAGGAAGCTGTTTGTTAGGGTCGTCTTTCTCATACTTTGGTTGTTGCGTATTTGTAGATCCAAACTCCCATTTGTTCTGGTGCTTAAACGTCTACTCGATTTTAACAACATATCGATAAGCAGAACCGAGTGATGAGATGTCCAGAAAATCCATTTTAGTTTTGATGTATCTATGTAGAGTCCTGAGGTATTTTAGAACCATATGTCATTTGAAGTCTTTGATACCCATATTGGTGCACAAGGTATGAAAGGTATTGGTGAACTCTAGAACTACTTGGCCCCTCTCTTTCCATAGTGTGGTCCATCTCATGTACTGGTCCTCATAGTTTCCAATAGGGTAATACTGTTCCTTTACCGCATCTACAAAAAAATCCCAAGTGGGCTCGACCCCATATATTCTAGACTCCTATGTGGAACTTTTCTCCCCATAATTTTCCCACCAATGTTTGACATGGGGGAGAGATTTAAGGAGTGTGAAGGTGATCTTTTCTCTGTTGAAAAAATTGTGAACCAAGAAATAACCTTATAGCAGGTTTAAGCATTTATCTAGGGCTTCTGCATCTATCTATCCTTCAAAATATAGGAATATCAAAATTAACTTGTACCTTGAAAGGAGAGGTGACTCCAAAGTGGCCGCTTAATGAATATATGTCTGATTCTATCTGTAAGCATTGAAGGATGTGGGAAAAATTTTCCATCATTTCGTCTCTCTGTTGCATGAGAGCTTGCTCAACCAACAAATTGATAGGATCGTTTGCTCCATCGTTTTTCTTTTCTTCCACCATGGAGGGTTTCTTGGGCATGTGAGAGCAATTTTCCTCAAGAGAGACAAGCTTGAGACCCAACTTTCTATACTCAGACCTCGTCGGGGACATGCACTAAAAAATGATCAAGAGCAGCCTGCTCTGATACCACTGATCCAGATTATTTTCGGCACGAAATGGGAGCGGAGATATAATAAATAAATGCACAGAGATATTGTAGATATTCAATAATATAACATAAATGTATCAGAGATGAAACCATGAAAATAGAGATACAGTAATACACAATTTCTATTAATGAAATAAATGTACAGAGACTGTAAAAATACAGAGTGAAAGACTCGCTAGAATGGTGGCATCTTATCTTTGAGAAGACATGTGACAGCTACTCACATTCACAAGAATATGATTGTTACAATGAGGCTCTAAGGGAATTTTTTAACATAAGGAAAATCCAAAACCCTAACCCTGGAAGATGAAAATCCAAAAGGTTTGCGGGCCCCAATGGAGGTAGTTGATACGTCAACTTCTCGGGCACGTAACTTTTGCATACAATATTCGTTTGGGGCGCTCGATACCTTGTTAGAAAGATATATCAGAGGAATACAATTTTTGTGTGAGAGACATGGAAGAAACGTCCATGTTGCTCCCTGTTTTCCCAAAAAACGTCGTTTAGGGCCTCAAAACGACTCCGGAAGTTTAGGACTCGAAAAACTGCTAAAAATAGTAAATTACCAAAATTTCCAGAAAACTGTTTTGAGCCAGTTGGAAAAGGTGGGTGGCCACCAATATCCACCTAGATCATGCAGTCCATTCATCCTCTTCTTTCTCAATAGGGAGGTTAGGTGCCTGCTCAAAGACTTTCTGTCTTACAAGTTGTAAATCCTGATCTACTGTGGGGTACTGACTCTCAAATAAAAATGTAGCTACAAAGTTCTAAGTGATACCATACCAATATGAAGTGGTGAGGTACAGTTCTACTTGAAGATACCAGTTAATAGGTGTTTTGTCCAAAGTGTTAATGAATTTATGCACCCACTGCTCCCGAGGAATGTTTCTCTAGGATTCCTCACAACTTTGCACATGGTCCTTTTGGTAGCTCTGACCTGTGTATCGAACTTCTCACCCTTCGAATTATTTTGAAAAGCACATTGTCATCAAAGTGTGACATTTCACCCAGTCCATGATGTTCTTCTTGTGTGTTTACCACCATCTCACTGGCATTGCTTTCAAGGCTTCATCCAGTGCCAACAGTCTCTGGTGTACTAGTACAATTTCTTTTACTTCCGGTACGGAAGTTTCTAAATGATTTAAACCATCAATTGTGGGAAGATTACTTACTTTTGTGCCAATCCATTGAACTTACCTGCTCAATCTAGCACATCTCCGTGCATAAACTTCATATATTTTGTTCTATCAATTCTCTAGTGCTTCTTCTGAATCTAATGAGCATGCACTATCACTTCGCCAACTTAAATTTCCATCTTCCATATGATTAATGTAATCATGTTGTCTTTCTATCAATTTATATATATTCTCTAGCTTGTATGCACAGTCTTATTCTTTGATGGGTTCTGTGTATCTGCGAACTTCATTAGGATCTAGAGGTGAAATGACCCTAAGGCCATCACCTTAAAATGTCATTATTATTTTCTTTAATTCAACCACAGTAGAATTGTTGAAAGCCCAATCAATTCCTAACAACGCAGGATAAGGACAACTATCATCAACTATCTCAATCACCTCAAAGTCCGCAAACGTACTTACCCCGTCGATGTCCACAAGGACATGCTCCAATATTCCAAATGGGCTTACTGCCTACTGATTATCCATCCTAATATTGATAGGGGAGTAAATCAACTTAGCGTTTCCCATCAGTGCCCAGGTTTGCTTCTTCATAACATTGAATTATGACACTAAGTCGAGGACCACATAATCTATGTCATAATCTCCAATCTAAGCATTAAGGTGTAGTTCCTTATTTTTCCTTCTCTTTCTGGATAATTGATGTACTTATCTATTCAGCAGAGGGTCTACCTTCCCTATCTCATACTGTTTGATAAAGTTTTGTATTTCTTGCACAACTCTTTCATCCTTAATCAAATCAATGAACGTATACAAGAAACCGACAAGCTTTCTTACCTCTTCTCCTTCTCCAGGTGATGTGGATTGATCAACTGCTAGAGGCATCCCACATTCTCTTACTTATGGTTATGTCTTTGATGAATAATCTCGATCTCTTCTAAATTCTCTTCTTGCTTCTTCAAACGTCCACTTTTCTTTCCTCAGATCAAACTCTTGTGTCTTCTCTGCAGCTCTTCTAACCCTTGATTCTTCTATAGTCTTTCCTGGAGTCACTCTGTCTACTCCTATAAAAATGCCTCCTTTAGTGATAACAACGACTCTGGGATCCTCCCCATGAGGTTTTGATGAGATTAATTGTACTTGATGGCTTCCTCCTCGTATCTCTTGGAGTTTGGCTAACAATGTTGGACAATCCTCAATAACATGTCCAAATGAGTTGCAGTAGTTGCAATTGGTACAAGGGTTCTAATATTCCCTTTCCAAGTGACCTGGATGTGTGTAGTTATAACAAATGATCTGACCTCAACCTTGACCCATGACTCCTCCTCATCCTCTTCCTCTGAATCCACCGTGAGGGTTGAAGTTTCCTCTTCCCGGGGAATTAAACTACATAGAATTTCCCTCCTGTTGTACTTTTCCTTGACTCCTATATGTGTCTCTTGATATTTCATGCAAGAGGTCATAAGCCCTATAGTCCTTCTCATCATGCCCCACATATTTACAGAATGTGCAGTAAAGGTTTGTAGGTGTCTGGACATATTTTTTCATGTAATAACATTCACCAGGGCGATGTCTATTTCTACATACCTCGCACCAGGGTAGAGTAACCTTCTTCAAAGGGCTTGGAGTTCCAGAGGCCAAGTACTCATGAAATAAGGGCTAGTACAGCTTTTCATGGCCTTATGATTTACACCTAATACACTAGATGTCCTCTCTTTTATCTTTTCCCTTGTCTTTCTTTATATCTTCGATCTGTAGAGATAAGCTATTTAGCTGACTCAAAATTTGACTCATACCTAAGATGGATTCTCCCATAGGGGTTGATTCTAGTTTCATGGCGATCTCCAATGCCTCATCCTACGAAGTGACCTTATGTTGCATCAGAGGAACTCTGATGTGTGGTAAGAGGGCAACAATGAACCATTCCTTGTTTTTCTCATCTAGAATCTGAAAACTCAATCAACCTGTCAAGGTCTTAAACCTCTAATAAAACTCCCAAATAGGTTCAACTAATCTCTTTTTAATTTCTTTCAGTTCTATAATGCACTATGACTCCAACTTGGGTTTATTGAATTTTGCACTCAATGTAGACTTGATATCCTTCAATGGTTTAGGATGTACAACTCCTTTAACAAACTTCATGTACCAGTTCAGTGCGCGGTCTCTCAAGGTAGTACTAAATTGAGCTCTCTTAATAGATTCGTCATTGACTTGCTTAATACTCCATACAACATCACATAAAAACTAGTGTTGATCAGGATCTTCATATCCATCTCCTCTAAACATAGGCAGCCTCATTTCATCTACCATAGATATTCCTAGGTTTCTTGATTGAGTATGTACTGAACTACTGGTAACAATGCTCTGATAACTCTGGCTACTTTGGTTACTTAACGTTGCTAAGAAAAAAGGAGGAGTAATAGTACTTACTTCGATAGTCAGCGTAGTTCCTAAAGTTTTTTATTCTTCTCAGGGAGTTTCTTCAGTCTTCTCTTCCTCTTCCCTAGCGATCTCTGAATGTTCCTCGTTCAATAAATCTTCTTCTTCTCCACTGTAGAACCCTTTGTCCCTTTCCAGTGGTTCATGGTTCTTCTCAAACAGGTTTACTAGAGGTACCTCTCTGAAAGTTCTCCCACTACGCATATGTCCCACCTCTGCATTGTTGTCGCTGTCTGAATTCTTAAACATTAGATTTTCAATCTGACCACTTATTATATCTTCAATATGTTATTCTCATGCAATAGTATCTTTATCTTCAACTTAAAAAAGTGTAAAAATTTTCCTCTCAGTCCCTTAAAGAAATATCTCTATGCTTGGATATATGACTCTACTCTGTCAATAGAAAACTCGGTAATGTACCCTCCAATGGTGATATCAAACCAGTGATCTATTTCTCTTGACATGACGTTATCAAATCTCTTGACCTTCTTGATCAATGCCGACATCCAAACCATAGGTGGTCTAGATCTGATCTCAAACTGGGTATCTGCTAATTTGGATAACCACTCGTATAGATCCTTATGAATTTCTCCAAAGAAAATCTTGTGTATATCAGTAAAGATATACCTTCCCAACCAATCCTCTATACTAATATTAGGGTTTTTAGTCTGAGCTTCAATGAAGTCTCTCTCTTGTTCTTATATCCACTTTTGAATCTCTTTCTTCGATAGAAACCACCTTGACATTCCCTCAAGAAGATCTCGGTCACGACAATAGAACCATTTGTTGGCACAAGGGCAGACCCAGGGTTCAACTCTAACAACACACCAACAAGCCCTAACTACTAGCCCTTTCTAAAACACCTACAGAGTAGATGCAGTCTCACCCGAAGTAGCAATAGGGGGTTGCAGGACACAGGTGTCTACAACCAAAGGAAATGCAAAGTGGATCTAAAACAACACACAAAAATCTCTAGTTATTCTTTACCAACTTAAGTCTACTTCGCACAGTATATCTCAGATCTATCACAACAATGCATCAATAGTATAACATATGGACATTAACACATCATAAATTACACATAACAACAAGATATATGTGGTTCACCCTCTCCCTAGGGCTACGTCCACAAAATGGTGTTTCTTGATATTCTATGAAAACATATAGTTCTATCTGCACACTCAACTTGCAGATCTCTCTATCTTTCTTTCTTCTTCTCTCCCCTCCCCGCACACCCAGCTGTAGGGTTGATATTCACACCCAGCTGAAGATATTACAATACAAAAATCCTCTCATAACACAATTCTTCTTTTGCACACAACAATAATCACTTACCAATAACAATACGATCCACCTCCAACGAACCCTCCCAGGTCTTCTAGAACTTTATTTATACATTACATGGCAATTGTCTAGGTGTCAAAACCCTAGATCCCAAAACCCTAGGTGTTTAAAACACTAGGTCAACTTCACCCACATTTTCAGGGCTTCGCCAACCTGTCTTTCCTTATCTCCCGCGAGGTGCTTCAAATCATTAGTTGACGTCTTCTTCTGATTGTTGAGTTGTCCATGATCTATCTTCCTTGTTGATCTATCTTCCTCGATCTTCTCATTCAATGACTCGTTTTCCCTTACTTCTCTCCTTATTTTCTTCTTCTTTGACCACTTCAACCCATTCTCAGTCATTGTGCCTTCCGCGCAATTCGTACTTTGCCTTTCTTCCATAACCAAGGGCCAACACCAGGAAGCACTTATCTAAAGAAAAATTCAATCACCAACTGGTTTCATACCAAGGATGTTCCACCCGACCACAAACATTGCTATTCCAAGTCTCAACAATAGTTCACCCCTGAGCCAAGGCTATGAATCCATAAGAGCAGTTCCAGGGTGTCATTAAGCTTCCAAAACCAATCAACACTCAATATCTCATAAGTTTCTCAACACACAACAATCCAAAGTACACCAACTCTCTTCTCTCCATATTGCACAACCCAAGGGAATGAATCCCCTTATCTACCACATAATCCCTTAGGTTTTCCACCTCCGTCCAGGGCTCCACTGCATCTGGTCAAGAATATCCATGCTTGGATTCTCAATACTCGCAGTTGTGAATAAAATTTAGTACATGTCAGTGCATCCAAGGCATGCAAGAAAAACTTCATGGCTGGAATACACTAGTCATTACTACAACCATCAAAACAATGGCTCTTCTTCAAAAATTCACCCCCATGTCCCCAATACAAGAACAAGAAGGAATGAGGAATGATGAATGATCATAATGAATGAATGAGTGAAAGAGTGATTGGAGAAGAACCCCCAAATATCCCACAAGATAGTTTTATATATTTACTTGTAAATCAAGAACCACATGTCCTTCCCCAAGAAGCTCATGTAAGCACTTCTCTAAATTAAAGTAATTATGGGTAAATAAAATATAATAAAAATAATTATCCCCTTAATCCCCCTCTCTCATGGAATCATAGCCCCTTATAACTCTTTTCCTTGTCCGTCTAGCATTCATCAATGTATTTTATTATTAATAATGATCAAAACAATACATTTCCTAGGCATGTTGGCCTCTTTTAATTGTTTGGGCACTCCAACCTTTCATAAATTAAAAAAATACATTACTTAATATGGGGAATCAAAACCGAAGTACTACAGAATATGACATAAGAAACTAATGTCCTATATTTGAAATGCACCTATCTGTAGCTGACCGCAATGAACATAGAAATCCGAAGACGAAAGAATAGTCAGGCTAACATATCTTTGCACATTTTCCAGTTGGATTTCTCCTGCAACACTAGGAGGTAGCATAGGGAAATGGGTGAAATACACCCCCATTATAGACAACCCAGTGATGAAATATACATCCTCCTCTATGGGATGATACCAAAAATCGGGACAGACCCGAAATGCATGTCTCACATGATCCCAGTGATGGATCAATTTTTGTAACAATGAAGAGGTACCTCTAAGGGTTGTGCCCTCTTGATAAAACTTAAGGAGGGAAATTTCCATCAAAAGGTCATGTGTGTGTTTTGAAATACAATGAGGGTATAGCTCCCAATCCCTCTCCCTGACCTCCCACTCTCGCAAAAAATTTATGTGTCTCGACCTGCCACCACTTTGCCTCCTCCTCCTCTTGTCATCATCATCTCTGATTCACACACAAATATTGTTAGCCACATATATACATATAAAATAAATTAAAATTATAAACAAATACATATATAAATGACTGTGTTTTTAAAAATCCAAAATTAAATGTTTTTTGCAAAACAAATCTTTAAAATCAACCGGTGTGCTACCAACAAAAAATATGCCCCAAGGATGGTGCACTATCTCAAAAAAATGACACTGCTAAGAAGTTTAGCCCATAAGATGATCCACATCGACTCGGTACTTTTAACTTTGTCATTTCAGTTCTTTTAATAGCATCGATTCATTTAATTAACAAATATGCACCACAACGCTAAAATTTATAGCGTGCAAATCCATAATTCCTTTTGTTAAACTAAAAGCACCAGTGAGCCATATCTACTAGAGCACTGACATGTTGTCTATTGGTTATGTTGTATTTACAACACCGATACATTTTTTGGACTAATCGGCACCTCTAAGATAAACTTCATTATCACAGTTGAAGTGGTGCGATGTGTTACTATTAATGCACCAGTACCTCCGTGAAACTGGAGCATTGGCATTTTGTACCTCGGTGCATTATAAAGGATAGAGAACCAAGAACGATTTGTCGAATGATGCATCCAATCACCTAATGAGACACAAACAAAAAATAATCCCTAAGGATGGTGCACTATCTAAAAAAAATAGCACTGCTAAGCAGTTTGTCCCATAGGATGATCCACATCGACTTAGTGCTTTTAACCTTGTCGATTTAGTGCTTTTAGCAACACCAATTCATTTCATGAACAACACTGGTTCATTTCATTATGGTAGATGAATGGGTGTGGTGTGTTACTATTAACACATTGATACCTCTATGAAAGTGGAGCACCAATGTTTTGTACCTTCGTGCATTTTAAATGATACAACACGAAGAAAGAGGCATCCAATGCGATGCCCCACTATGAAAATTTGGGCAATATATGTCTCAATGTGTTTTTGTATACAATATCATGCATTGGATTAAAATTGTTAAATTTTATAAATCATTATGTTCATAGTGTC
>SNQJ01S0143188.1:11302-24506 GCA_010110895.2 Picea sitchensis
CCCACCGTTAAAGGTAAAATGGTCTGGGGCTTCTGGAAACTCATCTCAGTCATAGATCTAAGCGCCAATAGATCTGTCGTAGATCTATGCGCCATCTTTAATATCCGGGCACGATTTAATATGTGCAACAGAACTTAGGCTTAGTTCTTTTTTGTGGGTTTTGTGCACTGCTTCCCTTGATTTTATCACCATGGGGTTAGGAAAACACCTCAAACATCAGAATCATACATTTTCTTCGAACACCATACAAACTTTATTGAAAGAAAATCTAGCTAGCATGTGTCCTATCCTACCTACCAACACCTTTAGCCCAGATTAAATTGTTGGGGTAAGAAATTACTCTATCCTGGGGCTGTTTGATCAGGATTGAACAGTCTGATCAAATTTATTCACTAACTAACCTATCTACTTTGCTAAGATTAAACAGTTTAGCCAAGCTTATTCACTAATCCTATCAACATCAATTCAAAAGGACCTGACCATGTTTAAACAGTATGGATCAAGTCATTGTTATTGCATGGGGCTTTGTTCATTTCTTTTAATTCTATGCCCTCTTTTATTCTATTTTCATTTTTTCATGTTCTTTTTTCTTCTTCTTTTTTTCTTTTCTTTTTTTTTTCTTTTCAAATCATTTGTAGGATGAAACATTATTTGAAATCCAAAAAAAATTAAAAGGATAAAAAATTTAGTCACCAGTTGATCCTATCAATTATAAGGTTATAACAGCATCTCCACCTGGGATGGTACTCTCCTTGTGAAGTGCCAAGAATCCTGCTTCCTGATGTCTTGAAAATTTTACTCCAAAGATTCTTTCACTACTTAATCTATTTTATTTTTTTGAAATTTTTTATGACATTGTCTAGTGGCTCAGGGCCTTCTCTGCGGGCTTCAACCATCTGATCAACGTCACCCATTCATAAACTGCAAGTAAAGGAAAATGGTTTGTACAATGGAAATGGGTGGAAAGTGCCTTTATTGAGGTGGTGAGTAGTGCTTCAGCATCCTGTCGATCACAGGTCCGCCTGGTAGGCCTGTACCATCACTATTCTTGAGAAGAAAAACATTGTTTCCTTTGAATGCCTGGATCATGAAGGGGCCTCTCCATAGGCTATCAAACTTTTTGTTTTTACCCTTATCTTCATTCCTAGCATCCCACCTCAGTACCAAATCACCCAACTCAAAATCATCTTCTTTAGTTCTTTTGTCAAAACTCTTTTTGAAGTTCTCCTGGATGACCTGAGTTTTGTTGTATACTTCTTCCCTGGACTGCATTAAATTAATCATTTGATTTATCCTCCTTTGAACATCATTTGGTTCTACTTGCGCTTCCTGCAATAGTTTCATGATAGGGACTCCTAATGAAAGGGGAAAAACTACTTCAGTGCCATATACCAATTGGTATGGAGACATACCAATTTCTCTTTTGGTGCTTATTCTGTCAGCCCAGAGTGTGAAAACAACCTTATTATGCCATGATTTCTTATTTTCTTGCAGTGTTTTTCTGAGAATGTTCACTAGACATTTGTTTGAAGACTCATCTAGCCCATTTCCTTGTAGATAATAAGTTTTTGAGTGTCCTAGAGTAATGTGATAATGACTACAAAAATCTATGAACCTTTTGGATCTTAAATTCGTTGCGTTGTCAGCTATAATTTTTATGGGGCATCCAAAACGAGACAAGATGTTAGTTTCTAAAAAATTGATTATAACAGAGTCAATATCTTGCCTACATGGCACAGCCTCGATCCACTTGGTGAAGTAGTATGTGGCCATGAGGATCCACTTGTGTTGGCCCGAAGAGGATGGATGTATTTCACCAATGAAATCCAAAACCCATTGTTGGAAAGGAGCTTCAACTGAGATAAGCTTCATAGGTAGTGGCAGGCGCTTCCTTTTACCTTCGAAAATTTGGCACTTGTGGCAATAAGTAATTTTCTAGTGAACATCAGCAAATAGGGTAGGCCAGNAAATAGGGTAGGCCAGTAAAAACCAGCTCTCAGAATCTTGTTAGTTATGGTCTTCCATCTTAGGTTCCCACCACAGTCTCTTGCATGAAAATCTTGAAGAACTTTGTCAGCTTCATCTTTTAACAGACAATTAAGAAAGATACCACCAGGGTCTTTCTAATAGAGATTACCTTTTAAAATACAAAATGTCCATGCTTTCAATTTAATAAATTTAGCTTTGGTATTAGTTAAACCAGGAGGAGCTTCTAATTTTTGGAGTGCAAAAATGAGGTCTGCGTACCAAGGGGAATTTAAGAATACCTCTTTTACGTTTGAAGTCGCTTGCTCTTTCGGTCCGTCAACTACAACCAAAAAATGAATATCTAGAGCATGAAAATTAGACTCATCCATTAGTTTGGCCAAACCCTGTCCTTTGATTAGTTTAGTAGGTTTTATTTCAATGTCATATTCCAGAATAACCGCAATCCATTTTCCTCTCCTACCATCTGGATTATCCTGGGTCAGGATATCCTTAAACACTGCATTTGGAATGTATGAAATTGTGTGAGAATGAAGAATATAGACTCTGAAGTATTTTATGGCTTTCACCAGAGAAAAATATTGCTTCTCTATTATATTATAGTTTAAATTGGCATCTCTCAAAGATTTGCTGAAAAACGCTATGGGTTGTTCGTACCCTTCACTGTTTTTCTGCAACAGCACAACTTCTATGGTGTGTTCAGAGGCAAAGGAGAAAAGATAAAAGTCTTTGGTGTAATCTAGGTTGATCNGGGTGAGTGCATGTTTCACCTTCTCAAATGACTATTTGGATTTAGTGTTCCATTTGATTTTTGTGTCTTTTTTTAACATATTAGTGATGTTCCTAAGAAGTTTAGCCAGGTTTGGTATGAACCTTCTCAGGAAATTTATTTTGCCAATGAAAGATTGTAGTTCTTTGATGTTCCTAGGGTGTTCCACCTTATGGATGGCTTCTATCCTACTGGGATCTATTTTAATTCCGTCTTTTGAGATTATGTGTCCCAGTAGTTTGCCTTCCTCTAACCCGAAAAGGCTTTTCTTAGGATTCAATGAAATCCCAAATTTCCTCCACTTCTGAAACACGTGGCTGAGGTGCAGCAAGTGTTCCTCGTCAGATTGGGAGTATATTGTCACATCATCCAGATAAATGAATATAAATATCCCAAGTTCATCTACAAAAGCAATATCCATTGCTCTCTGGAAAGTGGCACCAGCGTTCATCAAACCAAGAGGAATATTGACATACATGAAGTTTCCCCAAGGTGTAGTGAATGTTGTTTTCTCTTGATCTTCTGGGTGGACAAGGACTTGGTTGTAGCTCGAGAAAACAAATAGTAAGGAGATCCTACTAGACCCAACCACCTTTTGTAAAATGTGGTCCATTTTGGGCAAAGGGTGATTGTCTTTGAGAGAGACTTTGTTCAGATTTTGAAATATATACAAATTCTGATCTCGCAAGTTTTCTTCCTGGTAGGAACTAGGTTAGAAACCCATTTGGAAAATCTCAAGGGAACTATGATTTTCACATCATACGTCTTTTTTATTTCTTTCTCTGTCAAGGGAAGTAACTTGGGATTTATTCTCCTAATTTTCTGCCTGAAAGGTTTGTGTTCTTCTTTTATGGGAATCTGATGATGTATGATACTTGTGCCGTAGGATTTTAAATCTTCATAACCCCAGGCAAAAATATCCACATATTCCTTAAAAAGTTCAATATATTTGCGCTTTTGCTCAGGGGGTAGAGATTTGCAAATTTTTATCATCTTGGGTTTTTCTTCTATTCCTATGTTGAACTCTTCGACCTCTTTACCACTAGCTTCAATTTTTGGTTTTTTGGCTACATCGTTAAAATTGAACAAGTCTTCTAGCGGAACTAGACCTCTAGGTAACACATTACTTTTCAATTGTAGATTACCAAAATCTATCTCATTTTCATTCAATTCCTCTGTATCTACTTTACTTTCATTGAGCTCTTTGGAATCTATGTTATTTACACTACCACTTCCAGAAACAGATTTATTTACAAACTCGTCATCATTTTCTAAATCTATGTTTGTACATTCGAAATCATTCTTACACTATAGGAATTCTTAAATTTGATCGTCATTCCCAAATACCTTCTAGTATCTGATGTTTTCAGGAACGGTTGGTCTGCACTTCACCTCCACTGTGTATTTGCAAGTGGCACAAAAAGGGAATTTACATGTAGTTGTCGACGTAGCCAGCCCATCTGCCAATCTGTTTTGTCCTCTAGGAATTACCCGCAAATCGATTTCAGTAAAGCATTGAAGAGAATCCAAAACAACACTCTTATAAGCCCTAAGCCTAGGGTGTTTAGCTTCATACTCACCTTTGATTTGCTTGATAATCAGTTTAGAATCACCCCTTACCATGATCTGTTTGGCACCAACTTTATTTAGTAGTTTCAGACCGAGCATCAGAGCCTCGTACTCAGCTACATGGTTAGTGAATTGTAAATTTAGTTTGTAAGAATGAATCTCGGAATACCTTGATCTGTGATTATGCAACCAAAATCAAACTCTAGCTCCTTCTTTACTCACAACACCATCAAAATCCATGCTCCAAAAATCTGCTGGCAGTTCCTCCCTCTCTACCATTTCCACCTTTTTTTCCTAAATGATTTCTTTATTTTCTTTTGAATCATGTGTATCATCTTCCAGCTAAGCAATTTGTTCTTCCACATCACCATCATTGTATAGAGTGAAAGATTCCATATCAGAGTGTGCAGAGTATAATGGATAGTTATGCAGATTTTCTTGACTACTAACCATATACTTCATCAAGGTTTCTCTATACAGTCTCCTCTATTGTCTGAATACCAAGATGGTGGCATAGGACATATCTAACTGCAGGGTTCCTTTCAACTTAGCTCCCCATGGTATTGACAGTAACATACCATATTTTGGGGGAATATCTGCAACTACTATATCCATTACCATACTCTTTGCTAGGATTTGAGCTAATGTAATGCATAAGTCTTTGATAGGGCCTATACATTTGACCTTGATGGAGTCGAAATAATGCAAATCTTTGTAGGGCCTGGTGACCTCAAGTCCCAACTTTTCCATCACATCTTTGGGAATTAGGTTTTGAGAGGCACCTAAATCCATCATAGAGTTGTGTAATATTAGATCACGGATGTTTAGGTTCATGTAAAAAGGAGCCATGACACCATTATCAGTTTGACCATCAACTTCAGGACCAAACAGGAGCTCTGGTCGATCATCAGTAAGATTTACTGTGTTAAAGTAATTTACAGATCCAACATTCAAAGCCTTAGTGCCTATCTCGAGTTCGATGCTTAAAGATTTAATCACCTGAGACCTGTAAGCTTTCTTTCTCATCAACTTAGAGAGAGGAATGGGAATATTCAATTTAGCTAGTTCCCCTTCAAGGCTGGAAGTAGTGGAATATTTGCTTAGGATATGTACCTCTACTTTATCTATCGGAGCTCTGTGGCCAAGTTCCCTTGGTTGACTGGTTGATGAAACTTCAGTATGATTTTCTCTTTGCGGTATTTCTGGATTTTTTTGTGTATGAGGTTCAACATTGTTTCTCTCAGGGGCTTTATTGGGAGGGTTTTTTTAGGCTTTCTTAGGAGGGTTTTCTGAGGCTTTCTTGGTTTCAGTAGCCTTCTTCGGAGAGTTCTCATTTTCCTTCTTTCTCCTCAGGTTATACTACCTATGAACATCCATTATAGCATTCTCAAAGGCCTGTTGTTCTATTTCCTTAGCTTCCTCATTGACCCCTGTTTGTGAAAGGAGAAACATATCATGCTCTTCCTCGGTGAGTAAAATGGATTCATGATCATGATCATGATCAACCATGAGGTTTATATGAGTGTCATCAAACTCCTAGATTACCTCATCCCCATCATCGACGTAATTCTCCTGGAGGGGTGGTCTGATCTGCTGATCAGGCCCCCTCTGCTCTATTTGATCTCTAGGATCTCTTTGCATGAACTGGGGTGGATTTCTTCTGAATTTTGGGTTTCTAATTTGAGGAGTGGCTTGGTTCTCCCTAGGTGGGTTTTTGTCGGCTACAGTAAGTCTCTTCATATTTTCTCCATGGCTCTGGCTAGAGAATCTAGTTTGGTATCTGATGAGGAGGTAGAAGGTTCTTCTTTGATAGTGACCATCCTTTCTATTTTCTACCTAGCCCTTATAGCCAAAATATTTTCTTCTACACTGACGGCACTTTTCTGCATGTCTTCCAGAGTTGTAGCATTTCTCTCCCTTAGCTGATAAGACATGTCTGCATCAAATCCATCGAGGAATTGTATTAATGCCAAACCTTGTGGTGGATTGATATCAGCTGGAATTGCATTGTACATATTGTTGAAGCGAGTGAAATAATCTTGCACTGTTTCTCCTTGGTTCCGTCTGATGTTCTCATATTCTGACAAGATCTGGAGAGGATTTTTCTTCACCTCCCACCTATCAAGGAAATCTCGATGAAAAACAACAATGTCAGTTATGGTAGCAGCATGTAAGGACTTGAACCACTTTTTCATATCTCTAGTCAAACTCTGTGAAAATAGTCTCATCTGCACATCAGCTTCATCCACTTCCTATAAATCAAAATAATCGTTCATTTTTTCAACATGTTGTTGTTCATTTAGAGGAACAATACTATCAAATTGAGTGAGTCTGGTTTGATCATCTTGAGGCATGTCATGTAAAGGGGCAACCAACACCAATGGGGCATATCTTGCTGTCATGATGTGTGGAGGAGGCTGAACAACAACCTGTGCGACAGGAGAGGTAGTGACTGAAGTTGTAGAAGATGAAGGGCTGGGAGAAATGGAGTGACCTGATTTAGATTTAACGGAAACTGCAGCAACATTCAAAGCAAGGAGTTTGAATGACAGCTGAAGGTGGATTTTGTCTAAGGCTTGACCAATATTCGCAACTAGGTCTTCAAGCTTATCAGATTCGGGGCAAAAACATTGATCAACTTTATCTCTGGGAGAGAGTATTTCAGGGGTCCTCGACTGAAAGAAGATTTGATCTAAAACTGTTTCATTGACAAAACTATCAGATTTTGTCCTGAAAAAGGCTTTGTTGAAAAGATATATCAAACTTGAGATCTTGAAGAGCAACTAACTTTTCTGGGAGAGAAGGGGACCTTAGAAGTGGGTTATGTCTCCTGGAAATCTTTGCAGCATTTTTCTTCCTAAGTAATTTTTTGGGATTGTCTATTACTATTGCAGGTTCGAGATCTGGATGAGATCTAGTGAAAACTCTTTTAGGAGCCAAAATGTTGAGGATGACCCTTTTTTTTATTTTTTATTTTTAGGAATCTTTAACTAACATACACAAACTTTAACAACCTTTTATCCTTATCTCTATATGAATTTAGGGTTTTTGATTAGTTCGTAGATACAGTTTTCTTCATCTTAGGGGAAAGAAAACAAGGGATGGAAAGTCTATTCAGTTCCCCAGTATGGTCGCTAATTATGTTATCACTCTGTAAATTCCTAGAGGTTGTTGGAAATCATAAGAAACTTACCATAGGTAACCTTATCCAACCACTTCGAAACTGGGATCTATCCCTGCCATTTTCAGAGAGGGATCTCTCTATAAGATATAACTTTGTCTTAACGTCCAGATATTAGGCTAGTTAAAATATGTAGAACCGAGTTGTTTGTTTTTTGTAAAATGGCTGAAAGGTTTTATGCCTTCATTGGGCTATGGGGTCTATTTTATAAAGGTAGAGATCAGAGAACAGATGTAAATATTCCTTCACAGGCCAGGATAATGCAGCTATTGAATTCTTTAGAAATAAAATGATGGACAACAGAAAAAGGCGAGATTGTTTAATTATAACCAAGAAGCATTTAAGAATTTCTTGAATACAACGTAAGAAGAAAAACACTTAGATATTTAAAATCTAGGAACAGAGTACGCAAAGGTAAATTATGCAACTTTAACTCCTTTTAAATGATCAGGTTAGAAAACAAGATGATAACTAAGAGAGATACACATTCAACTGAGAATAGAAAATTTCACCAACAAATGACACGTAGGAATCCTATGAAACATATCTTTATATTACTGGAAGATCTCTTGATAAAAATTACAATGCTTACAACTTGCTGGGGCGTAAAAATCAACCCTCAATACTTCAAAGTTTGAAGTATTTATAATCAAAATTACAAACGACCCTGTCATTAATGATCAGGATGTGGCAGATTCTGAATCTAACTAACTAACTAACTAACTAACAAGATACAAAAATTTATGAACTATCGATGATGTGTCGAATTATTCATGTTGATTCTGGGGAAGGCCATTGGTGAGTCACCCACATGAATTTAATTGATCTGTGTGCTTACTCAAATCGCACACCTCATCTCCTACTTGATCAAATTGCACAACTCTTCCCATCTTAGCTGACTGGGAATGGTGACTTTGAGTAGTCTCCAGTATATTTCATCCATTTCTGTGTACTTGGAAAAATCCGGTTTGACGATGAAAATATACTTGATCTCATGTTGTATGTTGAGGTCTGGCAGCAAAGTTTATAAGAATGCCTTGCCTGTTATACTGCCCTATATTCCCAAAAAGTTGGAACTATATTTGGCCACCATGGCCATGTTCTGTTTGTAATCAGGAAGAGTCATCAACTTGTCATTTAGGACCAGTAAACCAGAGAGATCTTTCTTTTGCAAAGCCTCGATCTTGCTGAAAAACTTTTGGACTCCAATGTCCATGTTTTGGACCTTTTCTTCCAACTGCAACATCAGTCCTCTTTTGGTCAAAACCCTATTGACTTCAAGGATGGTTTATGTCTTGCCTTCGATATTTAGGTCCTCTAACTCTTCCTTGGTCTTTGAATTCAGGAATCTAATGATATCAGTGGCTTCTATAGGCATTTCCTCCAGCTCTCCTTTTATCTTGTCAATAGCTTGCCTACTCCTCAGCACTAGTTCATTTTTCTCAAACATGATTTGCACCATAGGCCAGATTTCTCTTATGGACTTGGAGATATCCATCCAAATATTCTCCTTGGCTTCAACAAGTGTCTTGCCTGCCATTTTCTTTTGTAGCTACTGCAATTCTTTCTTGAGATTTTCTATTGTTTGTTTCTCCATGGTGTCTGGTAAGAAGACTTGAGCTCCTAAATGATCTCAGCCTCCTTTTTTAGTTTGTTGATTTCCGTTCCTTGTAAGTTCATCTCCTCCATGGATTTTTGTAGCTCCAAAGTTTTTTCCAGAGCTGTCAGTGGGGTGGGTGATGGAATTTATGTTGTGGAATTCGTTGCTACAGTTGTTGTGCTAACTCCTATGAGGGGAACTTCACTCAGTGGAATGACTTCCATAGGTGTTTCATGTTCCTTCTCCTTTACCAATCTCTCCAGCTCTGCTTCCATCTCTCTTAACTGTGCATTCTGATCCATGATCAACTTAAGAATTTCATACTTTTCACCTTCTATCTCAGCTATCTCCTTTGCCTGTGCATCTTCTGTAGGTGGCAGTTTCATTTGTTTCCTTAGAGATTCTATGTCAACATTCTTTTTCTTGAGCATCTCCTCAACTTCTTTCACATTTGAGGGATCATACCCAATATTGAGCACCAATTCTTCTAAGAACTTAATTCTATTGTCCTTTGCAAAAGATGATATCTTCTCCAATTTTAACTGAGTCTGGACGTTGTTCAGAGAAACCTGTAACTTAGCAGCAGAAGTAGAAGCATTTGCTAATGTAGAGAAAACCATTTCTCCGTTATGCCTGTGTAGATCCATCTAATCGGTTGGGTGTACATCTATGGTGTTGAACTCAAACATTGCCCTTTTGTAATCAGTTATTGTTTTTGGATCGGGAACTTGTGCCCTCAAAAAGGCCATGTACATTCTACCTTTCTTTGTATCAAAAGTTGATAACAGACTGTGTTTTGTCGTGGACGTTTGCTTCCAAAATTGAGCATAGGTGTTGTTGGTCAGTATCTGATTCTTCTTCTTGATCATATCGTATTGTTAAAAAATACTCAATTTTTCACCTCCTTTATTTGGTTGGTCGACTAGAGAAGTGTCAGTCTGCTTCTTGGATGAACAGGTAGACATGATCTGATGGTTGCTTGAGATAAGAGGTGAATGATCACCTTTCATAACTATAGTGGATTGGGTTTCCTTTTCACCAGTCGTGTCAGTTGTATGACTGGATTTTGGGATTTTGGTGTGTACCTGGAAATCCTCAACCAAGAATTCTATGAATGAAGGTGTTATAACCCTAATTTGTACCAGACATGCTTACCTGGCATCACGCCATATTAGATTCCTTCTTTTCCAAAACACTGTTGGACAACTCTTCTTAAAAACCCCTTTTATAAAGGCCCACATGCTTGGATCCCTTACTGCATGTGTGTACACGCTAGCTGACCCAAGACAACCCACGTGTACCTACAAAAGCACAAAAAAAGGAAAGTTGTCGACATAACACACATCTTTGGGTAAGTTAACTAAACCTTTTGGCCATGCATGGTCAGTCATTCGACCAAATACCTAGCTGCTTCTAACCTATAAAAGAAGGGGTAGGGATCCCATTTGAAAGGAGGAGGATCATAGTAAAGAAACTATACCTGATTGAGCATTCCCTTTGTCCCAACTTTTAGCCATCCTTGTGCAAAGAGAAGTATAGAGAAAAGTAGTTGGAAGACAGTGGAAGAAGATCCCAGGACCAGGATCGAGGAGCAGTAGCTGACTTTATCATTGTAAGGTATCATTGTGAAGTTAATAAAATAATTTATTTTCCTGTCCCGCCATATGAGATTGTCATTATTGGAATAATGATTGTATGATTGATTAAATCTCTAACCCATTAGTTCATAGATCAAATGCATGTGGAGTTCTTTGTTTGTCTTTAGTGAATGCAGGTCAGCATTGGGAGGAGAGTTGTATTCAAAGAACGACCAAGCGTGAAAAGGGATCGTCATCAAACACGAAGAATAAGGTACATCAACTTAATCTCTTGAGCCTTGTATTTACATATGAGTAATGGGGGTCTAGGCATGGGATGATGGTAAAAAGTATGAATCTTTAGGTCATTTTTGCATGCATGATAAAACCCTTATTTCTAGTCTGTAGGAGGGATTTCCCACCCACAACAAAGTTGGCAACCATACTGGGATCTCTAGGGTTTCTGGGAATATTTTGTTTTGGGGTATTTTTTAAAAATTAGTTTCATTACTTGTTTTTAAAGTTTCTACAAAATTCTGAGCTAACAGAGATTCTGGTCTTCCATAACAATTATCTTTGTTTCTTTGCTTGACTGCAGCTTTTTTTCGAGACCCACAAAGGTACACGCGGCCTATATAAGGTCTGCACACGTGTACCTATGCCCTACCCTCACACAGGCCGCATGTACACGCTAGCTGAGGAGGTGTCAGTCGCGTGTATGATTTCAAAAAATATATTTTAGGGAGGCAGTCACCCTCTCCCCTGTCAGAAGTAATCCTTCTCAGGGGTTTTCTACAACTCATTCTAGTCTCTATTTTTTGTTTTTTTGTAGCTTAGGTTTCACCTCAGATTGGTTTTGTTCTATGAAATTTTCCTTCAATTTTTTTCTTTTTCTGTTAAAGTAAGTTTATGAGTCTTCAAGAGATTCTGGTTCTCAATACCACTAGTATTTTCCAGTGCTTGATTGCTTGTTGTTTCATTTTTTGAAGAGTTGTAGAGGTACACGGCGCACACGGCGTGTATAAGGCTAGCACGCATGTACACGTGCCCTGACTTTACACATCTTGCGTGCACACGCTTGTTGTTGAACTGTCAGCAGCGTGCCTGTAGAGAAAAATTTTGTTTAGGGTAAGGAATTCATCCTTTCCTTTGTCAAGAGTTATACCTCTCAGGTTTTTGGGTCTCTATCATAGTGACCAGTAACTTGGGTTTGATCACAGCAATAGATTTCTTTTTCATTAAAAGATTTCTTCTGTTTCTTATCTTTTTTAACTTATTTTTAGCTTGAAATTTTAAGAAAAATGAGTTGCATTTTGAAAAAAATTCCCCCCTCATGGGTGGGGGGGGCCATGAATCATGCATTCATCAATTTCTTTTAGAATCTTTTGTTATTTTTGTTTTGATTGGAAGAAAATATAAAAAAAAAAATAGTTTGTTAGATCTCTTTCTTTCCTGGCATTTTCTTTGCATTGTTATTTGAAAAACAAAAGAAATTAGCATAGTGTTGTGTTTTCTTCTCATCTTAAAAGCATTTCAAAAAAAAGAACAAAAAGAACAAAAATAAGAAATATAATCACTCTTTGCCAGTGTTCATGTAAGTTTCATCATTTTTTTGCAAGAGTCTTAACACCATCAGTTGCACTATTGTACCTTTTTGAGTAAATCAAGCCAGTAAAAAGAACGCTAATTAAAATCAACCAGACTTTATGTTTTATAGGGTTCATCAACTAGTCTAGGCTAGAGCCTTGACTTAGGTTGGAGAGGAAACTCTTCAAGGCTGCAAAACATACGTAAGAGTCTGTGATAGGGAGTGTCAAAGTCTAGTATCATGAAAGTTATCCGGGACCCCCCTCTAACACAAGGGCTAAACACGAGGTCACATGTGGAAAGGTAGCAGAGATAACCCCTCCAAAGCTGGGCCAATCGTAGTGGAGAACACATATAGAGGGCTTGTCTTGGGATTCCGTCGATTGCATTTGCCACGAAGCTTCGTGGGTCTCGAATCCATTCGAGGTCCTTATTTTTCTTCTAGACCACTTGTCTTCGATACCCTTGACAGGTTTTGGGCTCGATACCCTGCTCATTGTGGTCTACCCGACTTTCGACTGTACCTGCCTGGTGACTGTTCGTGCACTGGCAACCTAGTTGCCTATATTTTTTAGAGACATACATAGGTGACTGCGGGGGTATACTGCGGTACCTCAGATAGACTTTGGGCCATGCTTTGCAGAGTATACCCGGAGGGTGCTTCCGTGTTCGAGTTTCACTCTCACCGGTAAGTTTCTCTAGTGTTGGTTGTTGTAACTATTCTTCCAACTAGTTAGTCATTTTCTTGATTTTCCTTTAGGAAATTTTAGTGTGTGCTCTGTTCCCCCTAGTTTTCCATAGTGATTTAGTTAGTCGTGGATTTGGTTCTGGAGCTTGATTATCTTCCTGATTCAGAGGTCCTTGCTTTCAGCCGTGTTTATACCCCATGAAGTATTTACACCCCAGAAGTATGTACACTCTTACACGCAGGGGAG
>SNQJ01S0143189.1:6003-26707 GCA_010110895.2 Picea sitchensis
TTTTGTTGTTCCATTCGCTTGTGGATGATATGGTTTACTCTTTTGATGATGGACTTCAAATTCTTCATTCATGGCCTTAATAGTGTTGTTAATGAAGTGAGTTCCTTGGTCACTCATCAAAATTATTGGGCAACCCAATCTAGTGATCACATGTTCAAATAGGAAGTATGTTGTTGTCTTTGCACTATAATATTTGACTGGTGCTGCTTCTGCCCATATTTTTAGGTATTCTGTCACGATGATAATGTACCTTGCTCCTGTCCTCTTTGTTGGTGGGTTAATTGGTCCGAAAAATTCTATTTCCCATTTTTCGAATACCTGAAAAGTTACATATGGTCGCAATGGCATCACGTCCCTTCTATTAGGTTTACCAATCCTCTAACAGACATCACATCTCTGGCAGTACTCTTTCGAGTCTCTGTGAATGGTAATCCACGATAGTCCTGTGTGCAATAACTTCTATGCGGTAGCTTTGAATATGTAATGTCCTCCTTCTATTCCCTCATGGCCTTCTGCTAAAATCCTCGGTCTTTCGTGTTCTAGGACATATCTTCTTAGGATTCTATCTGCACCCATTTTGTATAATTGTCCTGCAATCAGCTGATAATCTGCAGCCTGAACTACTAGATTTTTATGCTGTGTGGTGTTATATTCCTGTGGCATAGTCCATGTACTCAATTACTAGATGATATCTACAAAGTATTCATTGACGATCTGAACTGAAAATAACTATGCATACGAAAATTTGTCTTCTAAATTTGTAGCTTCCTCTCCATTTGTGACCCTTGAGAGGTGGTCAGTTCCTACGTTCAACTTCCCTATATTGACTATTAATTCAAAATAAAATTCTTGAAATAGTAGTAACCATCGACAGATTCTCCCCCCCCAACACTGACTTGTTGACTAGGTACTTAAGGGATGAGTGATCTTTGAAAATGTTAAAATTTTTTCCCAATAAGTAATGTCTCAACTTATACAAGACGTAGACCATAGCTAGGCTTTCCCTCTCTGCAATGTTGTAGTTCTACTCTGATTCTGATAGTTTTCTACTCGTGAATTCTATCGGATGATCTAAATCTCTTGCTTTTGGTTGCACAAAAATAACTCCAAGTGTTATGGATGGTGCATCTACATGTATGTGGAATGTCTTCTCCCGGTTTGGAAATAATAGTATCGGCACAATGACCATTTTTTCTTTCAGTGTATCCAGACCGTGTTGACAATCCTCATTCCACTGAAACTTTGTATCTTTCCTTAACAGTTTCTCCATTAGCACAGTGATATACGCATACCCTTTTATAAAATTTTCTTTAGTATCCTGTGTGTCCCAATGTTACTCTTAATTGATGAACTATTTTGGATGGTGGCAAGTTAACGATTACTACAATTTTGGTAGGATCTACTAGTAAACCTTGCTTGCATACTATATGGCCCAATAGTATCCCAAACGATGTTTCAAATATGAAATTATTGATGTTTAATGATATATGGCACTGCATGCATATTTATAACATCATCTACAAGACCTCTTCATGGTATTTCAATAGACTATATACTATCCAATCGTCCAACTATACCTCTATAAACTGGTGGATAAATTCCTTAAATGCAGCTATGACTACTCTGGAAAATATTGTCGGTGCATTCTTCAGTCCGAAAAACATGACCATGTATTGGTAGGATACCCATTCTATAGAAAATGTGGTCTTGTATATGTCTTCATGTTCTATCTTGATCTGGTGGTATCCTCAGAATCCATCAGTGAATGAATAAACTTTGTGTCCTCCTACGTTCTCTAACACTTCATCCGTGAAGGGTGTAGGGAATGGGTCATGTAGGCATGCATCATTCAACTTCCTCAAGTCGACGCATATTCTTATCATGCCTTGTTTTTTCTCTTGAACTACCATGGGGCTTATCCATTCCGATTCTTCCATAGGTTCTATGATTCCAGCTTCGAGCATTCGATCGATCTCAACTTTGACTTTTTGCTTATATATCATATTTATTCTATATGGTCACTGTCTGATCGGTCTTGCCTCATCTCTGAGTGGTATATTCATTTCACCTAGATCTCATGTTATGCCCTTCATTTCTATAAACGTTGTGAGAAACAGGTCGTTGTACTCATGCAGTAACTCTGTTATAATTTCTACTGTCTGTTCATCCTAGTAGTCTCCAATGATGGCCATTTTGGGATTCTCAAATGTCTCAATGTTGACTTTATTTACCTTGATCAACACAACAATTGCTTTTGATTCTAGAGGTGGACCTTCCACTTCTCTCTTTCCTTCAGCCTCCTCAATATGAATATCTCTTGGATCGTCTTCATCTAGTATTGATTCCTGCACATGGTAGCATGAAAACAATTCTTTCATTGTCTCTATGTTCCGGTTTTGTTCCTCTGTTATTAGTTCAACTTTTGGTTCCTTAATGAATATCACCCCTCTTATTTGTTTCAGTGCTTCATCTATGTTGGGGTTCTCATGCTCAAACGAGAAAGTGATTGTAAAGTTCTGTTGTAGTACTTTCTATCTTGTAGTTCCTCTACGCAGTTCCTGGTCTGTATACCAGTTCGCTGGTATGACTTCTAAAGTATGTACAAAATGATGAGGCCATTCCTCTGGGGGTGTCATTTTCCACAACACTCGGCACTTATCCAAGTGTTTCGCAGGTTCCCCCTATCCATCATACTTCTGATGTTGGTTGCTTCTCTATTCTGCGCCAAACCTTATGCGCAGTAATCGCTTACATTGTTACCAATCCTTGATTGTTTCCTTGTGTGCGCCCCACCATCTGGCAGGTGTGGCCTTGAGTTCTATATCAAGTTCTAAGAGTCTTTGATTTTATACTACTTCATCCTTGTACTGTGCCAATAATACTTCTATATCATTTACCCCATGGAAACTGGGTGGTTCCCTTATCTCCATACCTACCCATCTTACTGCATGGTCTATTCTTGCACATCTTCTTATGTAGACTTCGTGTATCCTTTGTTGCCAGCTTTCTAAAGCCGTATCTGACTCTGACGCACATGAAGTAATGCTCCGCCAACTGAGTATCACATCTACAGTTGGGTTTACGTAATACTCATTGCATATAATTTTCCTATACAACTTGTTGATTTCCTCCAAGTCTAAACAAGTAGGTTCTACAAATCTCTCCCCTTCTGATGGGTCTAATGGCGCAATGACCCTATAGTCTCCTGACTCAAATGTCATTTTTCATGTCTTTAAATTCATTATAGCATGGTTATCAAATTCCCAATCCAAGCTAATAAATGTTGGATATGGTGTTGTGTCATCCACTATCTCTATTACTTCGAACTCTGCTTTAGTGCACACTCCATCCATGTCTACTGTCACTCCTTTCAGTCTTCCTATTGGGAGAACTTTATGTTGGTTTTCTAGTTTCAGCTGAACAGGTGAATATCCTAGTGTGGGATCTCCCATAAATTTCCATGTCTTCTTGGGCAATACATTGACTTTGGATCCTAGATCCAGTATGATATATCCAATGTTCAAATATCCAATGTTGGCATTCAGCCTGAACTCCCTACTTATTCTTCTCCTTGTATGTAGGTGATTGACTGTTTTTTGTTCTAGTTTTCCGCCTGTCTCTATGCTACATCTTTCTAATATATTTTGCAATATTTTGATAGAGGATGGATCATTTAATATTTTTACACATGATTGCAAAAAAACTTTGATTTTACTTACTTGTCCCAGGGGTTGAATTTATTTGGTATGATCCAATGATGGAGGCATCTCATACTCTAGTACTTCCTTTCTCTGCTATGCATTTGAAGTCGTTGTAGTGTCTTTCTTTGGAAATTCTTGTCTGGATTTCTTAAACGTTTCCTTCTCATTCTGCGGATCGAACTGTTTCCTTGGTTCAACATTCTTCTTCACCCATTGATGTTGTACCAGCTCTTGTCGGAATACGTCATTTCCTGTTTTCGCTCCTTCACGTGTAACTATGTTGATGTTTCTCCCATCATCCCTCACTTCCACTGAAATCCATTGAACATTCTGATTGCTCTGATTCCTCTTTTCCTATATATTCTCTAGTAACGTAGGAAATTCTTCCATGTCATGATCCGATGTGCAATAATACATACAATTTGTTGGTGGGAGTGGGCATTCTCTTGCATAGTGTCTTGGTTGTTGACAGTTGTGACATACCACTAATCCTCTACCTCTTCCAAATCCTCCTCTTGCTCGTCCTCCACCTCTGTAACCAACTCGATCTTCTCTTGGTGCGTTATACTGAGGTTCCTGATTATACTGCGCAGTATTTTACTGATGATGCAATGTGTTGTACTGTGGTTGAGGGGTATTATATGGCTACTACGCAGAATTATAATGTGGCTGTGCAGTGTTGTATGGGGATGGTACTTTCTTAAACAGAGGTGTGTCTTTCCAGATCATCATTTATACCTTCACCCTATATGCATTTGATGTCCTCTCTCTCATCAAGTCCATAGTTCTATAGTCTTTTTCATTGTGGCCCAATGACTTGAAAAAGTTGCAATATGAACGTTTTGGAACTGTCTGTTATTTCTGCATCATTGGGTAGTTATATGGATTGTGGCTCATTTTCTTACAGATTTCACACCATAGTCCTCTTGTTGGTAATGGATTTGTCATCCATGCTTCCATATAATGCGTGAATTTTGGACATTCGTTCTTATGGTGCCCTTCTGTACTGTATGTGGTACACCAAACTACTTCTCGTTTGTCCTTACTTTTGTTCTAGTTTAGCTGGAACGTTAAGTTCTTCAAATCCTCCTTCATCTCTTTGATGGATGGATCTATCTTCTAATATTGGTTTTCTTCCAGTTGTAAGGCTTCCAGTAGATCCTCTTCCTGTGTTTGAAACTTCTATTGTCACAGTGGTATTTCAAGTGTGGTAGTAGTGAATTGACATATAGGTGCCTATGCTTCATATCCGTCCTGAGATATTTCAACTTTCCTTTCAATCGCTTGAATCTCTAGTCAATATCCCATATGGATTCTCTTGGTTTTTGTCTAATTGCTATCATCTCATTCATGTACTGATCCTATGAACTTGGCTTCTGAAACTCATTTATCAACAATTTCTTGATGTCTGCAATTGTTCTGGTTATCCCTGGTGGGTTGTTTGTAGCTAAACTCATATACCAATCCAGTGCGCGATCCCTTAGTGTAATCACTAGTTGTGAAAGTTTAGTGTCCTCATATGTGATCCTTTTTTCTTCCCAGATCTTCTCACATATAAAAATGTGTTTTTCCGGGTCCTTCGACGCTTCTCCTTTGAATTCTGGTAACTTGATGGTGGGATCATGTCCTGCCATATTGAATGTTGAACTACTACCTTCGCATGGTGTATATACTTGACTAATGCTTCCTAAACTGGATCCTCCAATTTTTGTTCCTTGTGTAGATGTACTTCATGTTGTCTTTCTTCTCTAAAAATTTGGTTGTCTAAACAGTGGGGTTTGTTTTGGTGTGTTAGTCGTACATGGGTTGATGGGTTCCAAACTGACATTAATATGGATAGAATTGTTTCCTTTTATTCCTGCTCTTGGACCTCTCATCTTCCTCTCATATGTTGCGCACATGATTTACTCAATCTGCTCCACATCCCAGAGATCCTGTACCTCTTCTTCATCACTTTCCAAGCCTTCCTTCATGGCTACGACTCTATTGTTGGTGTTCACCTTGTATTGGTAGGATAATCCACCACGCTTCTTTCCATTTGTCACCATGATCGTCTTGATTTGTTTGTCATCCATCATGATTGGGTCCAAGGGTTCTTCCTTCTTTCCTTTATCCACTTCTCCTTCCATTTCTCCTCTTTCTGTCAGTGCTTCCCCCCTTCGCCCATGCACATAGGGAAGTTTAGCGGTCTAACTCCATTTTAATTACACCTTTGTTATATAGCAGTATCTTAATAGAAGTATACAGTGATCGAATATACCATCCTCGATGTCCTCATAGAAACTATTGCTCCGTTGTGCTGTACGACTTGACTGTATCTATTGCAAATTTTGTTATAAATCCTGCTACAATACTGTCGAGTCAAAAATGTATTGTGCATGTGAATTTTTTATTCACCTGCTCTAACTGCTCAATATAAACTAAGGTGCACTCTAACTGTCGGGTCCGATTTTTTGCGTGGTTATCATTCAACCTCAATATCCACTACTGCAATAAGTATGGAAAATCACAGAAAAATACTTCATGCAGATCAGTAAACAGATACTTTTAAAGGTATTTGCGTAGTGTTACTCTAGGGTTCTTTTTGTGCAAAATCCAACTCCTTTTTCTTCAGCCATCTTTCGATCTCTGATTTTGTGGGATTCCACATTCTCAACATCCCCTTCTAGTGGTGCATTCTCACCTTCTTGTTTGTCCAATTTGGTTTTCTTTTGATCCGCCTTCTGCAGATCTTACCCTCTTTTAACAGATCCCATCTACTCAATCCTATACTGCTCCAACCAACAACATAACCATTTGTTGGTTTAAATATCTAATTTTATACCTTGAACATGATTGAATCAGGGTTCAATTATACTGGGGTTCCAACAAAGCCTCTAAAACTATCGACCCTCTTGGTAAACCATAAGACAATGTAGTACACAAGGTGCATTGCACAGTCTCACCCGAGATTGTCTTAATGGGTGACTGCAATACTCAGGTGTTTGCAGTCCAGGATTGAGTGGATATATGAGAAGTGTGCGCTAAGATTTCTATTTAACTTGTTAAAGCAATGTACTATCATTCTTGATTATGCATGTAATATAATAAACTCATTCATTCATCATGTTAATATATACTCATAAATAGTAAAAGAGACATAAGAATTCAACCACATAACACATGTTTTATAGTGGTTCACTCCCCCTAGGCTACATCCACAAAGATTTGGCTCTTAAGCTCTTCTATTATGGCAGTTCTAAAATTACAGCGCCACATGCTTTACAACTCATCCTTAGTTTGGCCGAGATCTATCGAGAGGTGAACTAGATTGCACCAGGATCCTCATCCTGTGATCTAACCCTCAATATCTACCCTCCTTACTCCTCTACAACCCAACAACTTACAAAAGGGTATCATATTACAATAGTGTTTCTCCAAAACTCCCTAAAAGGTCTCTCTATCTACGCTCTATTGACTCCTCTTTTAATGCATCCCTAATCATCTCTATATATACACTTCTAGCTCATCATCCATTACAATGTATTACAAAAACCCTAACCCTAACATTGTTAGGTCTTCGATACAAGCGTGCGTGTTGATCTTCCTTCCAGCGGTTTCTTTCCTCGTGCGTGCCTGCCTTCCCAAAATAGCCTTTCTTTCTACTTTGGCATCCTTCCAATAGGCCCCCAACACTGACACGTGGCTCATCCTGAGCCACCTAACCCCTGTGTGCTTCATCGATCTCCCTTTTGATCACTTGGAACTTCTCCATGAGCTCTTTTTCTTGCATTTGGGCTTGCACAATCTTCTCCTTGAGTGCATCTAATACCTGCACTGCAATCTCGTCGCTAACCAACCTTGCAGATTTTGCCTGGGTCTTTGCCATATATGTTTTGGATTCCTCTTCCTGTGCAATGACCTTTATTTCTCTCTCCTGGAGTGGTTCTATTTGATCTTGGTGCTCCTTTTTATGCATCTACGCAGTTATGAGTTGTACCTGCAGTTTCTTCATGTCTTGCTCCCCTTTGATGTGCTCCATGATCGACATTGTCTTATGGCTCTGCTTGAGGTCCTGGATAGATGCACTTATCCTTTATCCTTCCTGGTCCCACTGCTGGACCTGTTGATCCTCTTCCAACTTCATCTAGAGTTGTGTTGCTTTCTCGAACAAGTCGTCTGTTGCGTGGACTTGTCATTCTATCTCTTGTATCTGCGATGTTTCCTCCTATTTACTTTGATCCCTGACCTCTGGTGTAGTGGTAGGTGTGAGATTCTCCCGAATATTATCGATCTCCTACTAGTATTGATCGATTGTCTGCACAATCGAATCAATACCAACAAGAGATCGATTGTCGTGGCAACGAAACCATTTGTTGGTTTAAATATATGAGTTTATACCTTTAACATGATTGACCTAGGGTTCAAGTCTACTGGGGTTCCAACAAAGCCTCTAAAACTATCAGCCCTCCTAGTAAACCAAAAGGCAACGCAGTACACAGGGTGCACTGCAAAGTCTCACCCGAGATAGTATTAATGGGTGACTGCAATACTCAGGTGTTTGTAGTCCAGAATTGAGTGGAGATTTGAGAAGTGTGCACTGAGAGTTCTATTTAATTTGTTAAAGCAATGTACTTTCATTCCCGATTATGCATGTAATATAATCAAGTCATTCATTCATCATGCTAATGTCTACTCATAAATAGTAAAAGAGACACTAGCATTCAATCACATAACATAGGTTTTACCGTGGTTCACCCCCCTAGGATACATCCATAAATATTTGCCTCTTACGCTCTTCTATTATGGGAGTTCCAAAATTAGAGTGTCACACTCTTTACAACTCATGCTTAGTTGGTCCGAGATCTATTGAGAGGCAGACTAGATCACACCAGGATCCTCAGCCTGTGATCTAACCCTCAAGATATACCCTCCTTACTCTTGTACAACCCAACAACTTACAAAATGGTATTGAATTATAATTGAGTTTATCCAAAACTCCCTAAACGGTCTCTCTATATCCGCTCTATCGAATCCTCTTTTAAAGCATCCCTAAGAATCTCTATATACAAATTTACAATATATTACAAAAAACCTAACCCTAACGTCATTAGTTCTTTCATACATGCGCACGTGTTGCTCTTCCTTCCAGCTGTCACTTTTCTCGTGCATGCCTTTCTTCCCAGAATAGCCTTTCTTTTCTCTTTGGCCTACTTCCAACAGTAAGCATGTCAACTACTTTGACATTTGTGATTTCCCTGAGGTGGGTTGAAGGTCCACAAAAGACAGAGATCATTCCAGGAGAGACCTCGATTTAGGTCCTTATTCCCCTAGGCGAAGTCCTGAACCCCCTAATGAACATCCTCCTAATTCAGAGAACTTGAAACAGGTACATCTATCCATCTCTTGATTGACTCGTAGCATAGTGAAACATAGTAGATTTGTTGCACTATATCAACAGGAGGTTCCTTCTAGTGACATTGATAGCAGATCTGGAGCATCAACATGCACATGAGAGTACAATGAAGGGAGGACACATGGACATAGCATCTATCCATGTGAACCTCACAGAACCTGGAGTTGTGGGAAGACATGATATGGGCCTATAGAGCCGAGTGGAAAACATAGCTTCATGGAGGAGGTTAGTATCTTAACCCTCTCTATGTTATTCATTATTATATTTTTATCTTGTATTTTGTGTATTTATATAGATATTTGGTTGTATGTTGTTTTGCAGTTGTTGTGTCCCAACAACAGAACCTTCACCCCTATGGATGCATAAATTCCTATCCCCACCACTAATGCAACAATAGAGGCAACATGTTGTTGACAAGAAAAATTGACAAGCTGTCAACTGGAAGAACAAGTTTGGTTCGGGGTTGTCCAAGTAACCCAAGTGATTTGGTGTAACCTGTTCTGACGGGTTTAATGGATCCATTAGCCAATATAAGGTCCTAAAATAAAGAAAGGGAGTACACTAACTAATGTTAAAACTATAATATATATACACACTCTAATAAAATTATTGTAAATGTATTTAAGCAGAGAAAGAAAACATAAAAATACCGCTTATGAACAAAATTTACAGGTTGCAAGTTTTACTGGAAACTTACAAAATCAATGTAAAAATAATTATTTTTGAGAAGAAGATAAAGAAAGAACATTTGAATATTTTCTATTTTCTAACTATAAACTAACAAAACTTGAATTAACTAAGTTATGAAAAAAAGATGTACAGATGGTCAAAGTCGATCTAAACTTTCCTATTTCACTAATACATGAAATGACCGAAATTAGAAGCAAACACGATAACCTGATATTAGTTCATTATATGTGTCTGTGCCTCTGTATGGATCAAGAGTGTCCAACTGCCCTGCCTATGGAAGAAATTTGCAATAGGCTTATACTGAAATTTTCTTGAATAAATTCAAAGAATATATTGGCAACCGGGATTTAAGAACATAATAGGGAACACATATTAATTCTGTGATCTTATGATTGCAAATGATTACAGTCAGAGAAATCTTTGTGTAATACACTCATTTCATTAATCAACTAAACATCAACGAAAAATCCTAATATTAAAATTGATACTATGATCACAGTTACAATATCTTGAACAACAAATCATGAACGATATCTATGGCATGAGTATCATGAAACATAACATGTTACTGAGTCTAAAGATACAGAACATATTAATATCCCAATATTAAATAAAACAAAAAATCAATGAAACAACATTCACAATGGACTAAAGCCGAAATGTTGCACGATGTTCCATTAAGTGTTGTAAGTCATTCACCCATAATTGGTTCCAGGCCAAGATGCCTTTCATTTACAAAATGTATAGTATTTAAAGAGTTTTTTGAAATCTCCTCTTCCTATCTCTTAGGACATGATCAGATCCCATGAGATCAAAATATTACAAAATTGGAGGGCTTACAACCACTCATAACTGAATTGTTTCTTTTCAAAAAATAAAAGTTTTTCTTATTTACAAAATAAACAGGAAAGAGATACTAATCATCTAAATCGAACATGTTCCACCTCAGAAAATTAGCATCAAGATATACCATGTCCTGAAAACGAAATAGGAACAAGTTAGATAATTTATTAACAACTAATTACTAATTTTTTATATAAAAATGACTTGGCTACATAATCTTTCGATTCTATAGCTAGTCTTATATTGGAAAAAGAAATATAATTTTAACCAATTTGATTCAAAAAGATAACATGAAGGTAATAAGAGGGAAAAACCATTTTACCATTTCAACCAATGACTAAACATGGATCAAGATAACTCAAAATTGATTATGGAATTAACACTGTCTGCATTTTTAATCACAATTTTTCCTGTCTTCTTAAGATGTTTACCTTGTCTCTCTTCGTTTTCTCTGAGGTCACAATTTTATTTTGTCAATAATTCATTGTGAGTTGTGAGTCTTTTAACCCGAGCATGGAGGATGGGAATATCAACATAGTATCGTTCAATCCAATGTAGGAAAACCTCAAATTTCACGGGAGAGATGATCTTTTGATGGAGCGTACAGTCAAGACTGGCTGTATCAATACTACCTGTTACGTTCCCTTGACCAATCCTAATACCAGTGAACTCACTTTTATCCTTGAGACACAGTGGAAGATTATTAACAAAGTCGTATGGTTGAGCAGGATCAGATTTATGACAATTTGGATCTTCTAAAGTCAGGAAGTCTTCAATTTCTGAATCTGAGACCTCATTGACCTCAATCGGGCCGATTAAGCTCAAATGAGGGTTTACTCTATTTCTCAATTTTTTCGAAATTATCCGACCAACTCTTTTATTTCAAAACCCTAACGTTGTGTGCTTTTGTTTTGACTGTTTGTGAGACTTGTTAACATAGGGTTTCACAGTGGCGTTGTGGCCAGTATCAAAATTAGGCACAGGAGGTTCACTCCACTCAAAACCTACAGCGTGTTTCTCAGGTGGGTATTGACTGGGAATTACTTCATCCAGGGGTTTTGTGTCTAGCTTATTATTCAGACTATCAAAATGTTCTTTTACCAATGATTCACCCGAATTAGGGCTGTCTACATAAACGGTAGAAACAAAACCATTTCTCGCTAAAAATCCATCCCAACAATCGTCTATGGTTGTCAAATGGTGAGTTAATAGAATTTTTATTAAGCCGTGGTGGAAAAGACTAGAGTCGAGGCTTTGTTTTTTTATACCTTTTAGACATCTTATACATGCTTCTCAACAAATAGAAAGGCATATTCAAATGAAAAACTATGAAGTTCATAAGAAACCATATATGATAGAGAAAAACTAGACCATAACGACCCTCACAGGTCACAAACTGTTTAAGGACCGATAGGAGACCATGCCATCTATCTTTAAAGAAAGAAATAGGGATACCTTTTTCATAGAAATTGATTTTCTTGGAGGTCATGAAGAGGCTCCAGGGTACTTCTTCGATTTTTGAGTTCTTGAACCACTCCTGACCGGTGGATGGAAGCCATGTGGCTTCACTGACAAACTCTTCAGTTACTTCCAAATGGATATCTCCAACTTTCGCCCTATACCCATCAAATGTTTGTGAAAATTCCTTAGCCACATGAAGGTTATACCCTTCAAACCTTTTGATGAAGGAATCCCAACCATGACCTTTCAAATCCTTGACTCCATCATCATGAGATAGAAATGCTTGAGAGCCATTCGACTCTATTTGGACAATAGGAGACATTAAAATTATGAATGGACTGTAATAGGGGCGACTAAAGATGGCTCTGGGTTTATATGGTAGGAGTAAAAGGAACAAATCTGAGCAGATAAAATGGAAACAAGCCAAGCGAAACCCCTACACAATCATAGTATGAACATCAAGTTTTAGGTTATTGAGGCTTGAGCACTCCTGGTAATGAAAACCTCGCGTACATAGCATGACAAAAACCCTCTTCTCATGATGAAAATATTATCAATTTACTCTGCCAGCAAAAGGATTAAGTACAGGGTATAATACTTGTGCATTAATTCTCATAACTAGCACGACTATAGTTGATTTGCAAAGGGTTTAAATACACAAACATGTTCATAATCCAAATGTGAACCAACTAAGTATATATAAATCATATCAATATTCAAAACACTCAAAAGGTAATTCATTTATGTATTAGATATAGAGTGGATACAAGCACAATGAACCTTTAAAAGAATGTCTTTAATAGGAGTATAATATGAAACTAAGTTTTCATGTTTGATTCATGCTTTCAGTCATGAATCAAACATGGAACAAAAAGAAAACGCAATTTTTTAAAGAAGTAATGAACATCTTTTATAATCCAGTAATCATCCCCAAACGGTAATATTTACAAGATGAGGTGAAGGCAACTACAAAAAATGTCGTTTGTCGTTCAGATAGTGAAATTGTGTAGGGCTGCCAACAGTGGCAAATTACTGGGTGAAGCAGTTATCTCTACATCACCAGAGAATTGATGTTAGGAAAGATCAAAATGGTTGAGAATTAAAGGACAGTCGATAGTAATTCAAGCATCCCAATCAAAATAAAAAACATCACACAGTCTGGCGTTAGATGTCTTTCTATCCAAATGCAATCTGGTGACAAGTTTTAATTACGAGAGAGACGATATTTAAGCCAATGAATCTGATATTGTTGATAGGGACGCTACTACCAGTAGGTGTCCATATCCTCAACAAGGATGCCAATTAACCCACTCTAACACCTCTATCCTGTCCAAGAACTATCAATTCAACATGAAGGACATTCTACGATTAATATCAAAATTTATACCTAATATTTTTCTTGAACCTGACATTGCTTCGCTGCGAGCGGGCCTGTTCAGTACCCCGACGAAGTTGTCTTGGAATAATGCACGCATTTACCTTCTTCCTGTAGACCTGTTCAGTATCCCGGCGAGTTTAAAGACACTTCCCACAGCTCTCTAGAAGTTATTTTCAATTTGTCATAAATTTTATGATCTTAAGGAGAGAGGGGTGATGCTGAAAATTTCAGATTCTGAAACACTTGGTATTTTCCAACTTAATTTTTCGCTTGATGACCTTCACCATGATATGATTTAGTTTTCTGATAAGAATAACTTTTCGAGGATAGGAAGGCATACTTGAGTTGTTTTCTTTTAAAAATAGGGACAATGTAAAAAGATTTAATGATGATTGTATCTTCTCATGATTATAAAGTGAAACCAGGAAGACTATTCTGAACAAGAAGTTTATTTTGCTAGTTTGAGTTTCAACAATTTACAACACTGATACTTTGAAATGACCTTGAGTATTTCTTTATGATGAGGCATTTTGGTTTCCTTTAATGAACTAAATGGTTACACATACATAAATTTATTTAGAAAACAATGAAAACAAACAAAATGAAAAGAACCAAAATAATAAAGAAAAAGAAAAATAAAATAAATAAATAAATTTATACAGAGGTGGATCTGGAATCATCAAGAAAAATATCTCTTGAGAGCTTGGCCATTCACTGGAAAAGTGTCTCTCTGTTCCTCCAAATCGTGTAGACAGAAAGAGATAGGACCTAGTTTTTCAGAGATTACAAACGGTCCCAACCACAAATTCGAGAACTTGGTGTGTTCCCCTTTTCCCTTGTGGGATTTATCCTATTTGAGAACCAGGTCTCCTACCTTGAAGTTCCTATCTGAAGAAGAGTTTGAATCAAACCAGTTTTTAACAATCTGTTGATGTTGATCCAACTTCTTATTTGCTTGCACTCTTATTTCCTCTATCTTTAATAAAACATTGATTCAACTTTCGAGAGGAGGACAAACCTCTTCTTGAACTTTCTGCGATAATTGCAGAGATGGGAGTAAAACATGAGGAGGTAGGATTGCTTCTCTCCCATAAATGAGAAAGAAAGGAGAATTACCAATAGAGGTTTTGGGTGTCACTCTATCATCCCAGAGTGCATTAAATAGTGCATTGTGCCAGTTCTTGTGGTTTTTAGAAACTGTCCTCTTGATAATCTTGATTAAATTTTTGTTTGTTGATTCTGCTAGACCATTTCCTTGGGGGTAGTAGGTGGCAGAATATTTTAATTTGATCCCCTTTTCTAAAGAGAACAAATTCATATCCAAGGATGAGAAATAATATGTGTTATCAAAGAATAAACATTTAGGAATGTCAAATCTAGTAATGATATTTGAATTAAGGAAAGATACTACCTGATTTTTGTTTACCACTTTCAAAGGTGTAGCTTCAGACCATCTGGTAAAATAATCCGTTGTTGTAATAATATACTTGTGCTACTGTGAAGAATAAGGATTGATTGGGCCTATGATGTCAAGACTCCACTGCTAAAAAGTTGAATCTATAGTGACAGGCTGCAAAGGGAATGCTTCCTTTTTTACCCGCCCAACAACCTTTTGGCAGATTATACATTTACGGCACAGGGTGTGGGCATATTTAAACAACGTGGGTCAATAGTACCCAACTCTTAACACTTTGTGAGCAGTGGTGTCTCCACAAAATTTTCCACCAGCTTCACCTGCATGAAGTTTAGATAACACTTTCTCTACTTCATCTTTTTCCAAACAACGCATAAGAACACCGTCGAAATTCTTTCGAAACAATACATCATTTATGAACTGGAAAGATGTAGATTTTAACTTGAGTGCTCTTCTATTTATAGGATCAAGATGGTGAGGAGAAGATCCATGTGTCAAATAAAATTTAATATCATCATACCAGGAATTAGCAACAACTTGTGTATAGCTGATTTGTTTCCCGTCGTGCTGATTTTCAGTCGAGATGTTAATTTGATTTTCTTGTTATTCAGCTAAATGAACCACTAGTTTACATAGGACTTGACCTCTAAAAATTTGTGCAGGAGTTATTTCGAGGTCATACTCTTGTAACGACGTCATCCAATTTGCCCATTTTTCACATAGTTCCTTTTGTACTAAAAAGTTTCCCACACAAGGGTAAGGAACGACGACTTTAGTTCTGGATTTCAACAGATATGACTGGAAGTGTTTCACTGCTTTAAAAAAAACATACGCTTGTTGATCTATGGTGGGGTAATTCAGTTCAACCCCTTTGAAAGTTGAGCTCATGAAGGCAATGGGTATGTCATTGCTTTGAGCATTTTTTTGTGTTAACACAACAACATAAGATTGGTCAGAGGCAAAGGTGTAAAGAGTGAAATCCCGAGAGAAATCAGGACTCATCAAGGAAGAAGCTTCTATTATTGCTTTTTTAATAGAATTAAAATCTTAACTTTCTTGGGGTCCCCAATGATATTGAATATAATTTTTAATTAAATTTTGCAAGGGTCTTACCATTTCTAAGAAACTTGGGACAAATCTTCTGACGAAATTAATCTGGCCTAAAAAGGATTGCATGGATTTTTTAGAGGAGGGAGGGGGAAGTTTGTCAATAGTTTGGGTTGTTTCGGGATCGATGACCATTCCATCATTGGACACTATGAACCCAAGTAGTTTTCCTTGTTCTATTGCAAAGACTGATTTCTTAGAGTTGAGAGATATGTTGTACTTGCAACATCGTTCTAGGACAACCCTAAGGTGAGACAAGTGATCTTTCTTGTTTTTATAAAAATCGGTAACGTCATCAAGATAGACCACTACTGAATGATTTATGAGACCACGAAAATCAATTTCCATTTCTCTCTGGAAAGTGGCCCTGAAGTTTATAAGCCCAAAAGGCATCTTCCTGTAGGCATAAGTACCCCATGGAGTATGAAAAGTGGTTTTGAGTTGATCTGAGGGAGACATGAGGACTTGGTTGTATCCCGAAAAACCATCTAACAGAGATAGTCTTTTGGAACCAGACACTTGTTGAAGAATTTGTTCCATTGGAGGAACGAGGTAGTTATATTTATTAGAGGCTTGGTTCAAGTTACAAAAGTTGACACAGAGTCGAATTTCACCACTTTTCTTTCTTATAGGAACTATATTAGATACCCATTATGTGTGTCTGACTGGGAAACTTATCTTTTCATTTAGTAATTTATTCAGTTCTTTCTTAACAATGGGTTCCAATTTGGGGTGCATCTTTCTTAACTTTTGCTGAAAAGGTTGAGTTTGTGGTTTCATGGGAATGACATGTTGTATTATATTAGGATCATACATTTTCAAGTCATCATATGTCCATGCAAAAACGTCTTTGAATTCTTTAAATAATTTTATGAAGGAAGATCGTTCTTGCTCGGAGAATCCCGTTCCCAAATTGATATTTTGAGGATTATCCTTAGTCCCTAAATTTATCGTTCCATAAGTCAAGGAAGAAATGTTCGTTTTACAATTAACTGACCCTCTAAAATTATCATGCAAATCATAAAAATTTTCTAGTCTTACAATAGATCTGGGGATAGAATTCACCATATCGGATGTCGATTCAGGAGATCTAGGATATGATATTATTGGGAAGTTGTGAAGGTTTTCATCGTGAGTGCCTTCATCGATGACCGCACTTTGGAATGTGTCTTCCATATGAAATAAGTTGATGATTTGTTGATCATCTTCAAACACTCTCCAATTGGTAATGTTATCTGGGATTGACGGCCTGAAAACAAATTCAATCGAAAATGCATTAGGAGAAAGACCTTCTGCAAGAAATAGTTTAGAAGCGACATTAGCCAATAAATAAGCCTCCAAATTACGTAGTCTAGGAATGGAATTTATTTTAAATGCTGCAAATTTTTGCATTAAACTCCATACCTCAGTTTGGTATATTTTCAGATGTGGTGACAAGCAATGTATGGAGTTTCTTACCTGCCTGACCACGATTTTCGAATCACCGAATACCATTAAATTTCTTACGTCCATATCCACAACTTTCCCGAGTCCTTGCAAAAGTGCTTCGTATTCGGCAGTGTTATTGGTGCACTCGAATTCTAATCGACAGACAATGAAAGTCTTATTACCTGTGGGATCGATGAGTACACATCCCGCACTGTCTCCTTCTTTGGCTTTGGATCTGTCAAAGTACAACGACCAAATTTGAGATTCATAGACAGTGTTTGACACACTTGGCGAAGTTGTTGACTAAGTATAGGTCATAAGTTCTGATTGTTTCCCAGAATCAATGAAAGGGGAAATTTCGGTCATGAAGTTACCAAAGAAGGTGTTCATTCCCTGCATTTCAAACGAATTAGTAGATGCAGTAAATGGTTCGTTTTCATCATTTAGATCCATCACAGTATGCTTGAGATAGCGTTCACGATTTATCCTGATTTTATTGGGGTGTCCATTTTCCGGCAACCACAGATGAGACCAATCTGTGTCAAAGTAACCATGCAGTTGGTCGGACCATTCCCTGCTTAAAAATAAACCAGATACTTCAGGGATGTCAACAACAATAATGTCAATAATTTGGTGGACCTTAGGATTAGAATATAACTTAACCAAGACATTCTTAAGTTCAACGATTACCTTGACGTTTGTCTGATCAAGTTGAATGATTTTGAGATCATAAGGTTGAACTTATGCATTAATTTTTTGACACACAGATAAAGGCATTACATTTTATGATTCGTCGGAATCAACCATGTAATTATGTACATTTATATTAAAAATTTCAAAAATTAACAAAAAAGGCGAGACATTTTTATGAGCGTTAACAACAGAATTCTGCTGATTTTTTGTCGCTGTCCCTAAAACAATTTTATCTACATTTGATACAATTTTTTTAGCTAAATACCTTTTATCCAGAGGTATAGATGTTGTTTTAGTAGGGATCTTTTTGGTTGTTTTAGAACTGATTTCTGCAGTCTTCTCATTGCTAGGATCATTGTTCTTACTGTTTTCTATGGTATTTTGAAGCATTTTTTGTAGAATAAGAGGAAATTTCAAAATCTCGAAAACATAAAGATTAGCCCTTAGTTTTTTCAGATCTTCAATCAAGTCATATTATAGAATTGGGGTTGCTAAACTTTGTTTTATTTCATCTTGTTTCGACTATTTTGGAGGCACATTATTACTCATTTCAGAAGACAGTTTGCTCTGTGTTTTAGTTGTTGTGTTGTAAGGGTGGACAGTTTCAAATTTTTCTTGGAAAATACTGTCATAAAAGTGTCTGAAGATATTGGGAGATGATTCCTCTTCTTCATCTACTTCTTCCTCAACTACGTCTTCTACACTTTCAGGAGTGACAAAGTTATCATGTGCTTCAAGAATAGTTTGCAAAGCGTATTGTAAGCTTTTGAAATTGAGACCTTCAATGGTCAGATTGGGCCGATTGGGAGGAAAAGGATTTCCTAAAGGTGGTTTAAAACCTCCTTTGCTTGAGGATGCCTCCTCGACTGATCTCTTCAAGTCTATGACTTGATTTGATAATTTTTGGAAAGACTTTTGCAAGCTTTCTAGGTCTAAAGTTTCTGGTTGACTTTTAGTGTGAGGAGGCCTAGTGAGGATTTCTACTTTCTTTTTGGAAGATGAAGTTGTTGCAACTTCACTATTGAGATTATACTTTAATCTTTATATGTCCTTCTTGATTTGGCTTGCCTCCTCGAAGGCTTCCAACAATGTAGAATTTGTATACCTTTTAATCCAAATTGCTATATTATTATGTAGAGATTTGGTGTAATAGGCAACAATTAGACTCTTAGTAGGCATTGAATCTGTGGGAATTCGTTTCTTTAACTTAAGAAATATTTAATTAAAATATTTTACTTTCTCCTTAGGGCTCATTTTTAGGCTAGAGAGTTCCATAACCAAGACTTCGGGAGATTTATCATCCCCAAATTTCTCTAAGAAACATGTTTCGAACTTGTCCCAAGAGACAATGCTCTAGGGTTGTTGGGCAAAATACCATGTGGAGGCATTGCCCTCAAATGTATAAGGGAAGAGTCTGCATACTACATCTTCATGTGCTACACTTTAGAGTCTAATGGCCAACATAAAATTCTTTATGTGATCCTCAACATATTGTTTAGAATCTAGATCAAACTTAGGCAACCATTTCTTCGGGTGTTTTGGTAATGGGTGTTGAGGCCCGGGTACAACCACGAAATATTGATCGAGCCAGGGTCTGGCAAGATTGTTTTGGTTCGCCATGGGTATTGGTGGTGTCGAAGGATGAGATGATTTAGATGAGGAACTTCCTTCGTCAGATGATTCTCCTCCTGAAGAGGATGGAGATGAATGAGGTCGGGAAGGTGGAATACCAGATCCTCCGGCTCCAAGGATAGGTGTTTCAACAAGATCTGTAGTACTATCTCCTAAAGGGTTCAAAAGAAGACCAGTGCCTTCAATATGTTCTCAGATATCAAAAAAATCTAAGGGTTGATTAAGTGGCCTACCAAGTTGTCTGATGCGGGCCAAGGCACTATGTGTTCTTATGAGTGATTGACGAACAATTTCTTGTATGTCCGCCCCTTGAGGATTTGGTGTCACCGGTTCAACGGGAATCTCAGGATTTTTGTTGGAGGTAGTTGATGTTTCCAAAGTAATGTTGTTGTCTGAACGACTACGTGTTACTATATGGGAGAGAGTGTGTGGGGGAGGATTCTTGTGACCTCCACGTGCCATCAATTGAAATCAAGCCCTACTTCTAGTGCTATTTGTTGACGAGAAAAATTGAAAAGATGTCAACTGGAAGAATAGGTCCAGTCCAGGGTTGTCCATGTAACCCAAGCCATTTGGTGTAACCTGTTCTGATGGGTTTAATGGCTCCGTTATCCAATCTTGTTGAAATAATGTAACTGCAAAGTGTATTCTAATTATTATTGTGGTATTATTCATTAGATCAATCCCCTATTGTTGATTGATCACGTTGGCTATTGTAAAAGACCAAATCCCATTTTACGGATTGGTTAAAGTATAATTGTAATAGGGAGAATAAGAAGTCATCCCCAGAATATATTAAAGGTGGTTATAATCACCCAAAAGAAGAAATCGTCGCTGCCAGTAAAGAGACACCTCCACAAATGCCATATTTGTATAAATAAGGAGGCTAGCGCCTCATTTAGACACACACTCACTTGTTCATTCAGAAGCAAGTTTCAGAGCTGCAGTTGGAGAAGAGAGAG
>SNQJ01S0143190.1:6314-24506 GCA_010110895.2 Picea sitchensis
AAGAAGAAGTCTCTTCCATCCTGCTTAGTCTTCTTTGTAGGTTCCTTTTCTTTGGAAATTGATGCTTCGTGTTTCTCCTTCCTTTTCTTTAGCTCGGGATAATGATTCTTGTAGTGACCATACTTTCGACAGTTGAAGCATTGTACTTATGATATGTATTTCTCTTGATTTGGCTTCCTCCTTGAACCAAACTTCCTTTTGTTCTTGAAGTTCTTGAATCTTTTTGTGGAGGCTTGATCATCGTTCTTCTTTTGGGGTTTGTCTTTTGCAATGATCTTGATTCTTCTTGAGCACAACAAGTCCAAAGTTCTTCAAATGTTCGATACTCCTTTCTTGTGTTCATGCTTGCGGCAAATGCATCCCACGTCTTCATAAGACAATTGAGTACTATGTTTACCAACTCCTTTTCTGAGATGATCTCTTCAATAGCTTGTAGTTGATCTCTTAACTAAGAAATTTTCACAAAGTATGATGTTATGTTGTCGTCATCATTCATCTTCATGTCACAGAGCTCATTCTTCAGACTCATTACTTATCTAATGTTTTTGACTAAGAAGGGATTTGTTAGGGCATTGTACATCTTCTTCGATGAGTCAAGATGGGATATGTAGGGTATCAGGTGGTCTTTTATAGATTCCACTATGATACTCATAGCATTGATATCACTGTCTTTGAACTTCTCCATAGCTGCAATGTTTTGTGGTTCCTTCTCTTTTCCTTCTTCAAACTCTGGCTTCATGATCTTTCCTTTCACCATATCCAACACTTTATTCTTGGCAAGGATGGGGTCAATCCTTGTCTTCCACGCTCTGAAGTTAGAGGCTCCATCTAACTTGTTCTCTAACTTCATAGAGTAAGTCATGGTTACTTGACTTGGTCAACCTTAGATTTGACGAGAAATTCAAACTTCACGTCTTGGCTTTCTGAGAGTACCAGGAGATGCACTGGGCTAGGGCGCACTGATCTATCAAGAGATTAGGTCAATCCCTTCACTTAAGGTGCCTCAACAAGAGGATTAGGGTTTCTGCAACTGCACCTGCTAGTAACCCTAGTTGCAGTGTCTTGGAAGTTGCTTATGCTAGTAACCCTAGCAGCAGTTCCTCAACAAGCTCAATATCCTAACGGTTATGTTTCCTTCCAGCATTTAGACTGAATGAAGGAGGTGTGGGCCCATAAACTATTAGAATATGAAATATGTGTGCTCATTTTACCATTGAAAATACCCTTGTCACCCAACCATAGGCCGAAGCCACCCTCCGAGCACCTTAACCTTGATAGAGAATCATTCTGGAAGCAAACCCTAGGCTAGATAGCCATAAAAAAGGGTAGCGCACCTTTCCCCAAGGATATCGCATCAACAAGAGCTAATCAGATAGTCCAAACCCTATCCAAGAGATAGTCCAAGCCAAAATGTAATTGTTAGCTGCAGCAACTGCACCAACAGCTCTCCTCCAAACCTGTGCACAAGACTGCAACTGCACTGTGCAGAATTGGCTCTCTGCAACTGTTGAGATGTGTCAAATGAGAGACTGGCGCCCTATATTTATAGTGGTTCTGGCAAACTTACTAGGGCTGACTTCTCCTTCTGGGTACCTGTCTATTCAGTATATTACTATTATTTATGGCTGACTTCTTCTCTTGGAGGCTAATAACCTAATATAAATTATCTTCTTGAGTCGAAAAGTCTTCTAAGGTTATTAGCCAACTCATTAGGGTTTCTTCTTTCTTCTCGGAGTATTCTATTCTCATCAGGTTCACACATGGAGGTAAATACCTCCCGTAGCTACCATAATATCAATAGGGTCTAGCTTGGATCTCTTTTCTTTGGGTACATGAAGTTATACTGGACACCCAAATATCCTGAAGTGTCCTACCTCAAGCTTTACTCCGGTGAAGTCTATCATGGATGCTTATGCCCATAGAATCATAGGTAGATGTTGATCATGTATCTTTGTTTTGGTTGCTTCAATGATGATTATGTTCTTCCTCCTCAAATAGTTTTGACTCCCTCTGATTCAAGTGACTCCCTTTGAATTCTGAAGGATAAACATATAACTCTGTTCTTAACCTGCCTGAAACAAGAAAACAAACGAAAAGAAACAAGACAAGAATATCTCCTAGAGGAGAATAATGAGTACATCTCTAGAATCAAAACAATTTAAGGATTGTTGTCATAGCTACAACGCCTACTTGCAGTGTAGAAAACTTATAAATGTAGGTTAGAGGAATGATAATTAAAACAATCAAACCTGGAGTCTTCACTTCCAGTGTGTTGTTGCTTTGAATGCACTGAGATCCCTCTGGATCCACGATTGTAGCAAAGGTTCCTACCTCCTGCAAGTACCCTCATGAAAATGATACAAATAATATATACAAGTGCATACGTCATAGTGTTGATATGGAGAGGAAGGCTTCATATTTGATATTCCAACAGATTTGTGTTCTTCATGGATTGTAGATTCTTCCACAAACTTTAGCAACTAGGCTAGGAAACCTAATGGCTAGGCTAGGCTATCAAGCTTAGGTTTCGTTAGACTTATGACTGCCAACAATAAGCCTTAATAAGGTAATAGGAATACTGGAGAGTTGTATAACTTCTCCAATGGGTTGTAGAAACCTTAAAACTGAAATTTCTGAAATTTCTGCAAAGAATTGTGGAACCCTAGAAACCCTAGGGCAAAAAATCCAAAATTCTCAGAATTGCAATTTGAGAGTCGTCGGAGGTGCATTTTGGGAGGCCGTACACACCTATGCAATTTTTAGCCCCAACGTTTCAATATTAAGTGTTGGAATACCCAAAAAGGAGAGGGTCGTACGCATTTCTGGAAACCTTAGGAGGGTCATACGGTTCTGCATAACAAAGAGGACGGTTTCTGGGATCTTGTGCAATGGCTTCTTCAAGACCTATGCTTTGAAACCATGTTGAATTTTCACTATTCTAGTCTCAATCATGAGGATTATTTCATTTTATCATTTACTTGAACCATCAACGAATGCAGCTACGCAATTTACAAGTGTTGCAATAACCAATACCACAAGAAGAATAGCCATGCACAAGAACACAAGAAATGTCCTAGGAAATCCCTTCTCAATAAGGGAGAAAAGCCCAACAATCCTTTTCTATATTCTCAAGAGAAGATCCTCCAACCATGAAACCCTAATGCACACAAGAGGGTGATCTACTACCTTGAAACTTGCACCCAAGAGAGGTGTGCATTGTTGAGGAAAAGATATGAATTATCTTACTCAAACATTTTTTAATCTTACTTGGCTAAGGAAAGATAGCCAGGAATATGAACCTATGTTTTATAGCCTCAAAATGTATTTCCCAATCCACGAGTATTAATTACAAGGGCTTAGGATGATTTTTTAAATGAAAAGATTTTTGAAAAAAATAAAAATTTTATATAAATTTCTGAACATATACAGATTTCAGAAAGTAAATGTGGAAATCAAAAGCAAAAGTAACCAAGTCACAGACTAACCCAAATGAGACAGAAAATCAATCGCTTTATTTCATTCCAAGAAATCAAAAGTATCTTTCTCTTTAAAAAAATCCATGTGAGGGCATGGACCAAGGTCAAACTTAGATATCCCCAATGGAAACCATACAAAAGGACTCTGACAAGAAGTAAAAACTGAAGTTTAAAATCTGGGTCATCTTGCCACAGACTGTTGCCCACTTGACTATGCACAATATCCTTTATCAGTTATGAACCACGATCCATAAACAGACAAGTATATGCATACTATCAAAGATAGATCAACACCTCTGAAACAAGCATCTGAATGATATGGTTCAGCGTTGAACCTTGATGTCTACAATAGGACCCTTCTGTCAAAAAGAGAATTAGGCCTTTAATGAATTGAAGAATGAATGAAAATTTAACTATCTCATGAAAATAATTGAGCAAACCTTAGTATTTCTTTCTCCTTCTATTCTCCCCTTGCTCTTCCTTCTCATGTGTCTTTTATGTATTCCAAATCAGTTTAAGTAGTTCAAATACCTCATTTAGTTAAGTTAATAAAACTTAACTAATTTTAGTTTAGGGGAAGTAGTAATAATAATAATAATTAAGGGTATTTATTAAATAATAACTAAGTAGGTGCGACCCCTTGTGACTCCCTTTTATTTCTTTACAAAAATAAACACAATTAGACAACCAATTAAACGCATGCCTCCTTGTAACTCCCATAAATTATTTCCAAAATTTGAAATTTAAATATCAAAAATATTTCAAATTATATCCAAGACATGTAAATATCCACATTATCATAAAAATAGTTTGTTGTCCAAAACTCTTTGTAGTCCATTGTCTTCAAGAAATCAACCATAAACCCATAAACCAAAATCCATATTTTTCACTTTGAGAGGCAATCCTTCTTCTATCACTGTTGTCCCCTTTGGACTTCCCAGAATTATCCTTAGCTTGGGTGGAACCTTGAGGTTTGATCTCACTAATAACATGGGAGAAATAGTCCCGCAGGTGCATATGGGAGGACATTGACTTTGTTGAGTCACTTGAAGGAGATGAGGGGGAAGCAACAAATTTACCTTTGTCTTGCACATGGGGAGCCTCGGTTTTGAGTCGTTTGTTAGCATGAGAGGACTATACAGGTGAGTGTGCAGGGGAAATTTGAGCATTTGGGTTTACAGGTGGAGGAGGAGCAGGCAATGACAAGTTTTTCCAACCACGATGATGGGAGACTGTCAGATGAATAATCTCCTGCCATCCATCATTTTCAAGAACTTTTGGTTGCATAGATACATGGGGAGGCACAGGGATACCAGGGGTAATTTGGGGCTAGAAGGGAGGCCTCTATGGTCTAGGATGTATTATCCCCTGCCCAATCCAATTGAAGAACCCAACTTGAAAATTTTGGTTCAACTCTTGAGGATTAGCATCAAAATTAATTGAGAATATGGGCCTTCTAGGCCCTCTATTCTAGTTTCTTCTTCCCCTATTGTTTCTTCCATGACTGCCTCTACTGAAGAAACTCATCATGTATGCAAAAATTTATTAGCAACTAGCCCTTAACAGACCATACATGACATTCTCTTTATATGAAACAAAATTTGGCTCAAAAATTGACATAAGACCCATGCAATTCAATCCATAAAAAAAAAAAAAAAAATTGCCAAATGAGCAGGGAGTGAAATAGGGTTCTTTGGATATCTGGGGGGATTCTAATGAGAAAAAAAGTGATATCATGACAGGGAGTAAGAACAAGAGTACTCCTCAACAATTCATTAAATAACTGATTGTGCAATCAATACCAAAAAAAATATCAGCTACCACTTATTCATGTGTCATATTTTACCACTGCTATACAGAGTTTTAAATTTATTTAATAGATTAGGGCATGTAAAAATGAAATTGGGATCGTGAAGGGGGTATAATGAGTGAAAAAGTGAGACTATGAGAGGGAATAATACGGATATTATTCATAGAAAATAAATTAAATCAAACAACAACCATAACTCTGTCCAGATAATAATGCAATAAGAATCCATTCTAAAACCAAAATCATTTAATTGTTCCTTATTTATAGACAGAATGCTTGTTGTCTTCAAAATAAAAAAACAATTCAATTGCCCAGAATTCTTCAATTATATCAATTTGTGCATCATATACCATATCTATGCAACATCACATTAACATCGTTGTCAATATCATAACCATTCTAACCACATTCCTGCATGCTCCAATGCTAACCTTTTATTTTAAAACAAAACATAATATGCATAGTGATTCCAATTATCCATATCCAATATTCATCATTTGCAATCATATAATAGTAGACCTAGTACTAACCACCAACATTTGACTTTTCCAATAGTGACTGACACAATCCACTGTCATCAAAAAAATAATCGGGCCCGATTTAAACACACACAGGTCCTCAACAATATAATCGACACCAATCCTTATTCAAATATAGTATTTAACCAAAAACATGTAGATTCTGAGATTGAGATCCATGTGCATTAAACATGTACAGACTTCCCTTTAAAAGAAATGCTCAATAAAATACAGAGCCATATAATGCATGAGGAGAGCAGAACCATATCACACACGGGTGTTTCCTTTAATCTTGATAGGACCAAGATCATGTTTGATGGAACAATCACACACAGGTGCCTCTGAAATTTAAAATGGAATCATGAGCATGCGAGGATTTAACACAGCAATGGATGGAATAACCATAATCGACCAATTGAAAAGTTTTCAGGGTTGTAGATAACCCATACCATTTTCTTTTACAAACAAATTTATCACAGAGAGGAATACAGAGACTCGATCAAGAGATGGTATTTGAGGTCAGAGATCTCGTGCTCTTTTAAAAAATTACCACAGTCATTTAACTTGTAACTAAAAATTTTGACAGAGCCCAAAGGTGCCCGAGGAGAAATAGAAACAAGTCGGGCTCAATAGAACCAAGTCATGCTCAGTATAAACAGAACCAAGTCGTGTTCTTTAGAACTTTATTGAAGAGAGGTAATAAGAGTTTGGCTCATTCAAGGGAGAGTCTTCGAACACAGAGAGCTCGTAACCCCTCTTCCTCTTAACAGAAGTTATCACAGAGAAGCAACCATAGGTAATCAAGACAAGTCTCGGGAGAATAGAGAGATCGTGATCTTTCTTTAAAACACCACAATTGTTTAACTCATAATCCAAAAAATTGACAGCAAGGGTAATAAACACAGCAATCAGCCACCTACTCGACACATATACAAACTTTCATTCAAAGTTTTGGGCAGTACAAAGATTCGACTGTGCAATGCTTTCAAAAATTAGTGACAGTGAAGAAAAAATCCATAACAAACAATAGCTTGGGGCTCAGTGAAAAAGAGAAAGAGCAATACCATTGTCGACAGTTGCATTGCAACTTGGAGGAACGAATCATAACAATGATCGAGACGAAAAGGGGCGACAGCAACTAATACCCAAATTGGTGGTAAAACCCCGCGCAAATAAAAAACTTAGAGCTTGTTGCACCATTGTTATCATTTTTCACAGATAACCAGAATAAAACCCCAAGCTGACCAACATTTTATTTTAAACCAATAACCAATGCACAATATTTACAAAGAAATAACACCCATTCCTTTCTTTTAAAACGACAGCATTCCACAGTAATCACAGAGAAAACCATAAACACAACATTGATACACAGTCGAAACTCAAGAAAAACACAGAACTCATGCAATCCTGAGCCAACAAATCAATTCATAATATAGAGGGACCATCAAAGCAAAGGATCCATACCTAGAAAAATCGATTCAAGAGAAGAGTTGGCATGTGTTTTTTCCTTTCAAAACCTGAAATCCTGGAGTTTCAACAACCACCAAATCCAAATGCAACTATGGCTAGGGTGATGGGCTCGAGGGTGGTTTGGAGTGACGTGCAGTAAATTCATGTTGCTTCCTCACCTGGCCCTATTCAATTCAACGTACTATCCATCCCATTAGCATAACATCAACCATAAATTCAATGACATATCCATTCTATAAATTCAATGCCATATCCATAGTATAGTGGGCCACCCAAATCATATCAAAATTTAACAATTACCATATATTAAATACTACCATATATTCTTCACATAAAATCCTTTAATCCAAAGCGCATAGTATATCAGCTAGGTCCATCACCTTACATTTGTCACTATTATATATACCTTAAGGTTTATATACAATCTCTTTTGCAATAGCCTTAGGACTTATCCATATTTTTTTCCTCTTTTTGTTTTGAGCTCCCATCTCATCCTTTAGCATAAAAACATATATAATGTTTTTAATCAATGTTAATGCATAACATAGCACATGTAAAAAAAAATAATCCTTATATCCATGGCATTTCCCTATATTGCGAGTGACCATCAACAACATTTAGAAATAATACATCAACCAACCATGTTGTCATAACGAATGAAACCAAGATTGCATCATCAACTGTAGAAGACTGTCTAAGCATCATCATAACAACAACAACATATAATCGTAACACAGCCATCATAGCGCCTCTAGCCTACAAGGGGGTCCCACCTACTCGTTAATTATTATTGTCATAAATAAATAATAGAGCTTAGAAATCATTTGCAATCAATATTCATCGTTGTGATTTTATGCGTCAACAACTGGCAACTCCACAGGGAAATTGGTTTCCAACATAGTAAGAACTCAGATTGTCTGGTTTCACAGACCAAGTGAACATTAGATCAAGAATATAGACATCAGAATGATTATGCAACAGGGGGAAGTGAGCAGTTTAAGGGAAAAAATGATTGGGATTTTGGGAATAACTCATTGAAAGTGTTAAGTATGAGGGGGTTTATCCATGTATGCATAATCATTTGATTAATCATGTGAAATCATTCTTGACTTCAAGGAGAAAAAATTTCCTAGTATGCTCTTTTGAATCTTGGAGCAGATGGAAGAAAAGGAAAGAAAAAATAGGGAATAAAACCAACTATGTTATATAATAGCAGTTGAAGCAGATAACAATTTCAATGATGTATTCAAGGTTAAACACCATGGCAGTTGTGTAACATGATTGTTATTGATTAACAATACTTCCAGAATAACGTCGTTGTGGCAAAAACTGATCCAACATTTTATTTCGACAAGAAAAGAAGTCAACAAAATAGCAGAAATGAAACAACATAAATGAAATAGCAAAAATGACATAACAGCAAAGTAAAATCAAAGAAATTAAAAAACTATAATACAGAAAAAATTCCATACAGCATTTAAACTTTCAAGTTGGTTCCACATAGTGCTTTAAGTGGGAACTGTTGGTGCTATAGGAAAATAATCGCTCTTGCAACCAATGCTCACCTTGGTGGTAGTGCAATATGCCCAAAGGGCGTAAGTGAGGAGAGTGTGTCATTAACGAGGCTTATCTTCAATCAGCCTCTTGATAATTCTTACCAGATTCTTGTTGGTAGAATCAGCTTTCCCATTTCCTTGTGGATAATAAGTTGATAAGGTAAAATGTTTAACCCCCAATTTAGCTAGAAATGGGGTCATATTAGCAGAAATAAAAGAGGGATCATTGTCTGTAATAATTTCCAAAGGAACACCAAAATTGGAAAAAATATTAGTCTCAAGGAAAGAAATCACCTGCTCATCCTGTGAATGCTTAAGTGGGAAATCTTCAGTCCATCTCGTAAAATAGTATGTGGTTGTCAAGATAAAAACTTGCCCTGCTGAAGATGGAGGATTAATAGGACCAATAAAGTCCAAACCCCGTTTTGAAAAAGGAAAGTCAAGGAGGATAGGTTGTAAAGGCATAGAAAAAAGAAGTTCTTTCCCATCAAACTTCTGGCACTTGTCACAAGATCTTGAAATATTATAAGATTCACGAAATATTGAAGGCAAATAAGTCCCTTTTCTGATAATTTTAAAAGCAGTGGTTTTAGCAGAAAAGTGACGTCCTACATGAATAACATAATTTGAAGATCCACGAGTCTCTCATAACAATATTTGTGCGTCCTCATTATTCACACAGCAAAGTAACATACCATTGGTAGATCTCCTAAACAAGAAGTCTCCTAAAATGATATATCTAGAATATTCGAGACAGAGCCTTCTTCTTTGATGAGTATCCAAACTATCTGGGCACCTTTGATTTTGCAAGTAATACACCATATCCTTGTACCAAGGGTGTTCAGCTACAGGAAGGATTTGATTGTCAATGTAAAATAGTTTTGATAGAGAGCTATCTTGTTCATCAATTTCTTCACTTGCTTCAGCATGTTGAGCTAAGTGAAGGGCTAAGTCACATCCTTTGATAGTTTTAGAAGTCATGATGGTTATATCATGATCCTGTATCTTGGCAAGCCAATGTCCAAGCTTCCCTGAAATATAAGTCTGTGAGAGTAAAAACTTGACAGTAAGTAAAGGGACTTTTACCAGCGTGTGCCTACCTAAGATAAAGTGTGGAAACTTTTCAACAGCTTTAACCAAAAGCATGCTTTTCAATATAAGAATATTTGAACTCATCATCTGAAAATATTTGACTCATGTAAGCCACTAGTTTTTCATTAACTTGGTCATCATATTGCATGAGGATAGTAGAAATTGCTTCCTCTATGGAATTAGTATATATAATAAATTCTTTCTCAAAATCCAGCTTCGCCAAAACTGGTGCGGAACTAATTGCCTTCTTGATCCCTATGAAACCTTTCTCGACCTCATCCGTCCAAGAAAAGGAGCGATCTTGCTTAAGAATATTGTGAATTGATTTTACCATTACAACAAAATCAAGAACAAACCTATGGACAAAGTTGATAATACACATAAAGACTTGAACCTCTTTTTTGGAAGTAGGAGCATGAAGATTTAGGATAACAACAATCCTTTCGGGATCTATGCTTATTCATGAATCAGAGACATTGTTCCCAAGGATCTTTCCCTTGGTAACGTCAAAGATAGACTTAGAAGTATTTAAAGAAATATTGAATTTCCTGCATTGCATGAGAATATTTCTAAGATGACTGAAATGATCTAATTGGTTTTTAGAATATACAGTTAAGTCATCAAGATAAATCTGAATCATTTTGTCTATCAAATCATCAAAATCTATTTGCATAGATCTTTGGAAAGTGTCACCTGCATTAGATAAACCAAAAGGCATACGTTCATAAGCGAAAGTGCCCCAACGTGTAATAAAAGTGGTTTTGTATTTATCTGTCCTTTTTACCTTGATCTGATTATAACCAGAAAAATCGTCAAGTAAGGACATCATTTGTGACCTTGCAACTTGCTACAAAATCATTTCCATATTCAGAAGAGGAAAATGGTCTTTTACACTAGCCCTATTCAATGCGCGAAAATCAACGCATAATCTAATCTCACCAATCGCTTTTCGAATGGGAACCAAATTAGAAACCCACTCAGAATACTTAACAGGGAAAATTATCCCATCTTTCAAGAGTTTTTCCAACTCCTTTCGAATAGTTTCTTCCAATGTAAGGTTAATGGGTCTTTCTTTTTCCTAACCAATTTTAAGCCCTCCTTGATAGGAATGGCATGTTGTATACGAGTAGGATCAAAACCACAAATATCCTCATAAGACCAAGAAAAAACATCTTTAAATTCATGAAGTAACTTAGTCAACTTCAATTTTTCTTCGTCGGAACATTGGGCACCTATCTTAACATTCTTTGGACAGTCAGGCATCCCAATTTTCAAGGAAATGGTTTCACCCACTTTCCTTTTTTACTCCTCTTCCTTATGTTTTTATTTGTTTCCTACATCACTCGATGAAAATGAACTTTCTATAGGAGTCAAGCCCTTCGGAATTTCGTTATCTTCCATGGATATAATTTCCTTAGGCTTATAAGGTTCATTTTGAATGAAAGCACAGATGCTCTCATCACTAGGGAAGACCTACCATGACTCTACATTGTCAAGGATATTAGGACGATACAAAGATTTAAAGGTGCAATCAGGTCTTTGTGGCAAAATTTGTTTAGTAGGAGAGGCTGGAAAAACATCTAACATGTCATCCATTGAGTTCAATTCCCTTTTAACATGAGTGATGTTGAAAGATAGAAATTTCGAGATAAGTGCCCAAAAATTTTGGGTGTAACATTTCATTAACTTGTTTCTAGGAGAATATATCTTACATGCAAGGTTTACAACAAGTTCGAAGTCCCCAAAAACTGTAAGATGACCACAACCTAAATTATAGGCATTTTCAATGGCAGTAACGCTTCAAATGCGGTGACGTTGTTTGTGCAAGCAAACTCTAACCTATAGGAAAATTTGTGAATTTTACCCACGAGAGAGTACAAGATAATACCAGCTTTGTTTCCTTCATTGGAGCATGAACCATCAAAGTGCATATGCCATATCCCATCCTCTATGTCGATTTGTTCCAAGGTAGTTTTGTCCTCATCTGCAAATATGGAATACACTCCTAGGTCCTCCTCGATATAATTTACATTAGGCTTTCGGATGCTTTCTATATAAGGTGAAATTATTCCCTCCCTTAGGACTATAATTTTCTTCCCATTCTGAGGAATGGATAAGTGTGTCTCGTCAAGTGAGAGGGATCCACCCGTCAAATATTTCCAGTCTCTTCCTAAGATGATTGAATAATTACTCATTGGCATGTCAATTACCTGAATATTAAGGGTTGTCCTTATTTCAGGATGCACGCACAAAACCAAGGTCACATCCTTGATTTCACCTGTGTTCGATTGTTGTAAACTATTATAAGAGAGCATGCTTCTGGAATTTTCATTTGTATAAGACAAGCCTAGATCTTCCATGATAATCTTTGACATTACAGTTGGGCCCGAACCACCGTCAATGAGACAACAATGGGTTATTTTGTCCATAATATTTACAGAAATGAAAAACGGGGGGTTTTTTACAATGTGTCTAAAATTATGTACACCTACTTTATTTACAATTGAATCCTCTTCATCTACCTCTTCAGAGAGGTTGGCCACAATGGAAGATTTTCCTTCCATGAAATTTTTCAGATGCTTTTTTTGCTCAGGGACAGCAACCATGTCCAAGGGGGTCGCATCAGCTTTAATATTATCCAATTGATTGAGAATGTTTTATTTGGAAGAGGTAAGAGGAGAGGTGTTTCCTTGACTGTCAGGAGTTTTAGAAACATGCACAGTAGTGGCTAGTGAAGAAGAGATTGGGCTAGAAGAAGTGCGAGGAGGATCATATTTACCTTTCAGAGCATAGGATTTATTCCTAGTATTTATGATCATGACATCCTCTGGTTCTACAAAATCTAGAACAACAATGGTAGTTACCAAAGATTTTATCTTTGGCACTCTTCTTTACCTCACAAGTACTTTCCTCATGGTGTTCCTCGCAAAAGTTACACCAACTGCGAGGCATGATGGTTTTAGGTTGAAAATTGTTTTCATTAGGATTCCTAAAGGGTGGTGAAGAAGAAGATGAGGCCCCAGGCATAAGTGAAGGGATATTTCCCTTCTGCTCATACGCTATCATTCAATTATTCATGTCTTGTACAAGCTGCAAGAGGGCGGACATGTTCGTCTGTTTAACTGAGTCTTCCTTGGGAAGACATGTTGTTTCAAGTTGTTCTTCATACTCTAAACAAGTATGCAGAGCGGAACCAAGGTTTTCAATGGCCTTTTCTTCAAGCCTATGACAATAGGGGGAAGGTAGAGCATTATAGTAATGCATAAAAGAGGCTTGGTTCTGAGGGCGAATAAGTTCGGGAATTTCATTATATAATTTGATGAAACGCAAGTTGAAAGACTTGATAGTCTCACCGTCTTTATAAGCAATGTTATTATACTCTCGTAGCTGCTCGATTGGGCTCTTGGACTGCCCATAAGTAGATTTAAACCAATAAAATAAATCCTCCCAAGTGGAAAGAATCCTGGGAGGAAGATCAAAGAAATCAGTCGATGCCTTCCCTTCTAGGGAATTAACAAATAAGCGCATACAAGTGTCATTGTCATTGGATCATATGTTGTGACAGGCATTCGAAAATGCCACCAAGTGTTCATTTGTAGTGACCGTGCTATTCCCTAAAAACCTATGGAGATGCTCTTTGAATTTAGGAAGTGGACAAGTGGCAGGTGCTAGGTTTACAGGAGAGGAAACATGCCATGAAGTAGTTGTAGCATACTCTTCAAACTTAAATAGCCCATACTTTTTAATGACCTTGGCAGGGTTTGTAGTTGATTGAATTGGAATCTGATGATTACACAAGTTGTCAGTCACTAATGAGGCTGAAGGTTGAGATGAAGAAGCACCTCCAATTCCACTAGAGCCACCACTAGATGTCATCTTGTGAACGATAGGTAAGGGAGAGAAATACAAACTGGTTGAATCAGACAAAGTTCTCCTTAGAGTACTTTGTTGGGTTGACAAAATAACATTTCTTCTTCCTATTTCAGCAATACGACTAATATCGGGTGATAAACCTCTTCTTCTCCTAGAGATGTGATGGTTTAAGGACATGAAAATAAGATCAAAACTTTTGGAAAATGAAAGCTATGGTTGATTCCTAGGTTGTCTTTTCCTAACTTCCCAACGTTCTCGGACACTTGTGTCCTGCTCAATGACTGCCCACGAGCATTCAAACTCAACTCGGGTATTAGCAGTCTCTAAGATGGTACTAAATAAGGTTAAATCAATGTTGGTCTGATCTTTAAGATCGGGCTCAATATTGGGCTGCCTTGCAACACATACAGTCATGAAGAAAAGAAACAGACAAAGAAAAAGAAGAAATATAAATATATTCAATGATAATCAAGCATACAAACAACCAGAGAGATATGCAATATTTCCCCAGTATGGTCACAAAATAAATGTTGAGGAAAATATATGAATTATCTTACTCAATCATTTTCAAATCTTACTTGGCTAAGGCAAGATAGTCGGGAATATTACCCTATATTCTATAGCCTCAAAATGTATTTCCCAATCCACAAGTATTAATTACAAGGGCTTAGGCTGATTTTTTAAATGAAAAGATTGTTGCAAAAAATGAAATTTTTATGTAATTTTATGAACATATACAGATTGAAGAAAGTAAATGTGGAGATCAAAATCAAAAGTAACCAAGTCATGGATTAACACAAATGAGACAGAAAAGCAATCACTTTATTTCATTCCAATAAATCAAAAGTATATTTCTCTTTACAAAAATCCCTGTGAGGGCATGGACCAAGGTCAAACTTAGATATCACCGATGGAAAACATACAAAAGGACTCCGACAAGAAGTAAAAACTGAACTTTAAACTATGGATCAGCCTTCCACAGACAACTTTGCACTTGACTCTGCACAATATCCTTTATCAGTTATGAAAATCAATCCATAAACAGACAAGTATACACAGACTATCAAAGATAGATCAACACCTATGAAACAAGCATCTAAATGATATGATTCATCTTTGAACCTTGATGTCTACAATAGGACCCTGTTGTCAAAAAGAGAATTAGGCCTTTAATGAATTGAAGAATAAATGAAAACTGAACTATCTCATGAAAATAATTGAGCAAACCTTAGTATTGATTTCTCCTCCTATTCCCCCCTTGTTCTTCCTTCTCATTTGGATTTTATGTATTCCAAATCAGTTTAAGTAGTTCAACTACCTCATTTAGTTAATTTAATTAAACTTAACTAATTTTAGTTTAGGGGAAGTAGTAATAATAATAATAATTAAGGGTATTTATTAAATAATAACTAAGTAGGTGGGACCCCTTGTGACTCCCTTTTATTTCATTACAAAAATAAACACAATTAGACAAACAATTAAACACATGCCTCCCTGTAACTCCCATAAATTATTTCCAAAATTTGAAATTTAAATATCAGAAATATTTCAACTTATATCCAAAACATGTAAATATCCACATTATCCAAAAAATAGTTCGTTGTCCAAATATTTCTGTAGTCCATTGTATTCAATAAATCAACCATAAACACATAAACCAAACTCCATTTTTTCCACTATGAGAGGTAATCCTTCTTCTGTCACTATTGTCCCCTTTGGACTTCCCAGAATTAGGCTTAGGTTGGGTGGAACCTTGAGGTTTGATCTCACTAATAACATGGGAGCACTCGTCCCTCAAGTGCATACGGAAGGAAACTCACTTTGTTGAGTCACTTGAAGGAGATGAGGGGGAAGAAACAACTTTACCTTTGTCTTGCACATGGGGAGCCTCGGTTTTGAGTCATTTTCTAGCATGAGAGGATTGTATAGGTGAGTTTGCAGGGGAAATTTGATCATTTAGGTTTACAGGTGGAGGAGGAGGAGGCAATGACAAGTTTGTCCAGCCACGATGGTGGGAGACTATCGCATGAACAATATTATTCCATCCATCATTTTCAGGAACTTCTGGTTGCATAGATACATGGGGAGGCACAGGGATAACTGAAGTGTCCTACCTCAAGTTGTACTCTGGTGAAGTCTGTCATGGATGCTTCTGCCCATAGAATCATAGGTAGATGTTGATCAAGTATCATTGTTTTGGTTTCTTCAATGATGGTTTTGTTCTTCCTCCTCAAATATTTTTGGCTCCCTCTGATTCAAGTGACTCCCTCTGAAGTCTGAAGGATAAACATCTTCCTTTGTTGTTAACCTGCCTGAAACACGAAAACAAACGAAAAGACACAAGACAAGAATATCTCCTAAAGGAGAATAATGAGTACATCTCTAGAATCAAAACAATTTAAGGATTGTTGTCATAGCTACAGTGCCTACTTGCAGTGTAGAAAACTTAGAAATGTAGGTTAGAGGAATGATAATTAAAAAAATCAAATCTGGAGTCTTCACTTCCAGTGTGTTGTTCCTCTGAATGCATTGAGATCCCTCTGGATCCATGATTGAGGCAAAGGTTCCTACCTCCTGCAAGTACCCTCATGAAAATGATACAAATAATATATACAAGTGCATACCTCATAGTGTTGATATGGAGAGGAAGGCTTCATATTTGATATTCCAACAGATTTATGTTCTTCATGGTTTGTATATTCTTCCACAAACCTTTATCAACTAGGCTAGGAAGCCTAATGGCTAGGCTATTCTATCAAGCTTAGGTTTTGTTAGACTTATGACTGCCAACAATAAGCCTTAATAGGGTAATAGGAATATTGGAGAGTTGTAGAACTTCTTCAATTGGTTGTAGAAACCCTAAAACTGAAATTTCTGAACTTTATGCAAAGAATTGGGGAACCCTAGAAACGCTAGGGCAAAAAATCCAAAATTCTCAGAATTACAATTTGAGAGTTGTCGGAGGTGCGCTGAGGGAGGTCGTACACACCTATGCAATTTTTAGCCCCAACGTTTCAATATTAAGTGATGGAATAGCCAAAAAGGAGAGGGTCGTACGCATTTCTAGAAACCTTAGGAGGGTCGTACGATTCTGCATAAGAGAGAGGACGATTTATAGAAGCTTGTGCAATGGATTCTTCAAGACCTATGCTTTGAAACCATGTTGAATTTACACTACGCTAGGCTCAAGAATGAGGTTTATTTCATTTTATCATTTACTTGAACCATGAACAAATGTAGCTACACAATTTACAAGTGTTGCAATAACCAAGACCATAAGAAGAATAACCATGCACAAGAACCCAAGAAATATCCTAGGAAATACCTTCTCAGCAAGGGAGAAAAACCCAACAATCCTTTGCTATATTCTCAAGAGAATATTCTCCAACCATGAAACCCTAATGTACACAAGAGGGTTCTTTACTACCTTGAAACTTGCGCCCAAGAGAGGTGCGCATTGTTGAGGAAAAGAAATGAATTATCTTGCTCAAGCATTTTTTAATATTACTTGGCTAAGGCAAGATAGTCGGGAATATTACCCTATGTTTTATAGCCTCAAAATGTATTTCCCAATCCACAAGTATTAATTACAAGGGCTTAGACTGATTTTTTAAATAAATGAATTTTTTATATAATTTTATGAACATATACATATTTCAGAAAGTAAATGTGGAGATCAAAAACAAAAGTAACCAAGTCACAGATTAACACAAATGAGACAGAAAAGCAATCGCTTTATTTCATTCCAAGAAATCAAAAGTATCTTTCTCTTTACAAAAATCCGTGTGAGGGCATGGACTAAGGTCAAACTTAGATATCCCCGATGGAAAGCATACAAAAGAACTCTGACAAGAAGTAAAAACTGAAGTTTAAAATCTGGATCATCTTGCCACAGACTGTTGCCCACTTGACTATGCACAATATCCTTTATCAGTTATGAAACTTAATCCATAAACAGAAAAGTATACGCAACTATTAAAGATATATCAACACCTCTTAAACAAGCATCTAAATGATATGGTTCAGCTTTGAACCTTGATGTCTACAATAGGACCTTGTTGTCAAAAAGAGAATTAGGCCTTTAATGAATTGAAGAATGAATGAAAATTTAACTATCTCATGAAAATAATTGAGCAAACCTTAATGTTTCTTTCTCCTTCTATTCTCCCCTTGTTCTTCCTTCTCATTTATCTTTTATGTATTCCAAAACAATTGAAGTAGTTCAAATACCTCATTTAGTTAAGTTAATTAAACTAACTAATTTTAGTTTAGGGGAACTAGTAATAATAATAATAATTAAGGGTATTTATTAAATAATAACTAAGTAGGTGGGACCCCTTGTGACTCCCTTTTATTTCTTTACAAAAATAAACACAATTAGACAACCAATTAAA